>JAXQQM020088276.1:0-32389 GCA_034641835.2 Pinus albicaulis
AATGACTAAGTGGGTCTTTATTAAAGTGGGGTGAATTAAAAAATAGAAAGTGAGATTTAAATGAGCATTTAATCTCAGCCCTAGATCTCAATCTATCTCAGCCATTGGATTTAGGGATTCCCAAAAAGTCACTTAGGGTTAGGTTAAAGGAGGAAAAGGAGGAAAAGGTCATTCATTCTTTCATGAGCAGATTGGGAGAAGGAGAGCAAGAGAGCAAGGGAGATTTCTGAGCAGTGAGGAGAAGGAGGCAGCAGCTTGGCACACATTCCAAGGCAATATTTCAGCAAGACTGTACAGCAGAGTTTGCACACAGTTCAAGGCAGATTTGGCACGATTTCCAAGGCAGAATCCGTACAACAGCTTGTGGCACGTTTTCCAAGGCAGCCGTACCATTTTCTGGGCACAAATTTCGAGGGAGAAGTTGTTGTTTTTTGCTGCACGCTTTTCTAGACAGGCCATGCAGCCTGTAGCTGATTGCTGGCACAAAAATCGAGGCAGATTTCCGTACAGCAGCATTTAATACAGCTGCAAGCATTCCAAGGAGGCTGTACAGCAGCATTTATTGCTGTTTTGCACACAAAAAGAGGAGGCCGTACAGCAGAAATTAATGCTGTAATTTCTGGGCACGTTTTTCAAGGAAATAGCACAGCATTTATTGTTGGTTCAGTTTTACTGTCTGCACATTTTCCGAGGCGGTGGTTAAGCACGGAAAACGAGATAAGTTGTAATCTGTACTTGCTGATTTTTCCGAGTTTTTCTCTTATTGTAAAAAGCATTTTTCAGGAATAAGAAGGAGCTCTCAAACTAGTTTTCCCCAAGAGTTGTAGGGGGTTTTTCCAGGGTCACCTTGACCAAAAATCTCTGTGTTAAAATGTGTTGAATGGCTGTTTTGAGCTTGCTGATTTTTTATTTCTGCATTTTCTAGCATTCTGTAAATTTTCCAGAATTTGTGTTTTTAGCAAAAAATATTTTTTCTGTTGTTGAATATAAGGATATGGGAAAGAGCATTTAACTAAAAGGAGAAATAAGGTGAAACTGAAAACCGGGGTGGGAAAATAGGAAATTTCTACAGGACAAATATTTCTTCCTTTTATGACCTTTGGAGCTAGGTTCAGTTGGTCCTGCATGTTTCTTGCCTTTGCCCTTGGTACCCTTCCCAGCTAGGGCATAATTTTCTTCATCCACCGGCTTGACATGAGTGGCAGGCCTTTACTACCTCCTAATTTCTTCCTATATGCAGTCACTCCATATCGGCTCCTAGTCAGGAAGCTTTTCCCTACCTGTGACTGCGTCATGGAAGTTATCCCACGACTTGTGAAGCCTTGATAATGCAAGGCTCACTAGGCCACTGTCTGAAATAGTCTCATGCAACCCAGCAAGCTCATCCAGGACTTGGGCGAACTTGCTCAATTAGGATGCAATAAACTTCACCTTGGCCATGCGTATTGCGCCAAGTTTGTATTTCAACACCAACTTCCTTGCTTCACTGGTACCCTGATACAAGTTCAAGATTGTTGTCCACATCTCATGTGCTGTCTTCTTGCCTACGATGAGAGGAATGTTGAGAATTTGGAGGGCTAGAGGTTAATACAAATTCTCTTCTTGATAATTACTTGACCTTACTTGTGATACTTATGTCTTCTCTTCTTTTAGTTTAGTTAATGTTTCATCAAGTCAATTATCAAAAAGCACAAGACACAAAAGTTAGGCTCCTAGAGCCAGGGAAAAACCTCTCCCTCTTGGAGAGGAAAACCCGCAAAGAAATATTCTTATAGATCTTCAAATGACAAGTACCATGACCCAGACTTAGACCCTTGACCTAGATATGCTTCCAAGACCTTGATCTTATTTGAATTGCTTGAACTGTGAGAAGTCACTATCGCTGCCTCTTCTCCTTATGATGACTGTCTTAACTTTAGCAAATGCTTTCTTCAAATCAACAACTTACACTCTTCCAACACTTCACTATAACCTAGCTTCAGCGATCCACAACTTGTACCTACTGTATTCTTCACAATTTACTTCCAGCTCTTCTGTTTCATATCAACGTATATCCTTTGTTCTGTATCCGTATTCATATGTTTCCCTTCATATATATGCTGCCCTCTTATCCGAGCTTATATACTCCCTTTTATCCGCAGGTATATACTGTCCTTATATCCACAATTTTCTTCCTTTAACTGTTCGCAAATTTCTTGAGATTAGGTCCGCAAATCCTCCTGTAGTTGTCTGCAATTCTTCCTGTAGTTGTCCACACTGTAATCTGGTGTATGTCTGCACTATCTCCTGGTAGGTATGCACTGTAGTTTCATATAT
Source organism: Pinus albicaulis (assembly GCA_034641835.2). Lineage (NCBI taxonomy): Eukaryota > Viridiplantae > Streptophyta > Pinopsida > Pinales > Pinaceae > Pinus > Pinus albicaulis. Next base: position 2,317 of record JAXQQM020088276.1, read on the forward strand.
TCATCAGCACTTATATCTTCAGATTGATCTGTAAACCTTTTACAAAACAATCCACAAAACTGCCTTATACTTGTCCGCAATTACTCAGAGGAATCCACATTATAATTTCAGATGTCCGACTTGCTTAACTCCACACACACACACACACACACACACACACATATATATATAGCACATTCCTTCAATTAAGCCGACCATACGGCTATGAATTTAGGCCGACCAGATCATGTTAAATTCCATCGTTGGAGAGGTACTTCTTTGCTGCGTTTAAGACTTGTCTTTCATCGTTGCATTGAGGGCTGTAGAGGGCTTCTTCCACAAGGTCTTGGAGCATAAATACCTAGACTAGACCCTTCATGTATGAGACACTTAATTCAACCTAATAGACATCAAGAAGAAGTCTATCTACATAATAAAATCTTGCTCATGAAACCCATGAAGCAAGTACACCAAAAGTACATTTTATTATTTTTGACTTCTTCTTTACATAAATACATAATTACATAGTCAACATGAAGACCGGCCTAGTTACACATTTCAACACTCCCTTTTAATTAGGGAGGTATTCATACACGTACATGGTCACTTTCAAATTGAAGAATCTCATAAGAAGAATCGAATTGGTAATCACATTTGTATAACATCATATCAACCATCATTGTACTAGTGCAAGGCCTTGACTAATAGCCCCATCTCTCAACGAGACAATGGGCTACAATGTTGGCAAGACACATGACTAATAGACACCATAGTCATTGTCTCTCCAAGGTACATACCCCACCTAGGTGTTCCCAGAGTATGACCTTCTTGGACTATTCTTCTCTTGGGTAGCCAACCCTCAAAGAATATCGGTCCACGACTACTCTTATCTTGAATGCCCTATCTCATTCTCAAACAATATCGAATGCCAGATGATTACCCAATCATCCATTCTGTCTTCCAGGTGAAGACCAGAATGATGTGTCTATCCATTCTCTTCACATGGTCTTCACTAAGGCTTACGGCTGTTAGTCCTGGTCTAGTGCATGACACATGTAATAGAGAGTCACATACGTCACTCCCTCTTAACACAGGAAGGGCATAATTCAAGTTTCTTCCAAGCAAGAAACTTACCACGAGGCTCCTCATCAACCAGGGTCCTGTTGCAACAATCCAGCTACTCATGAAGAGTTCCTCCCCTCGATGTCATGGTTTTCGATATTGAGGAATCTTCAACTTTTGGCTTCATAGGGCATAGATCATCCATCACTTTTAGTCACGAGTCATGTCCACTATCAGAAAGTGATTCATCAATCTTCCTCATCTGGTCCACCGTTATGCCATGCCACTTTCCTTCGAATCATCCCCAAGGATCATGCATCCTTTCTTAGGATTAGTAGCCCTGCACAAATTCATTCAGATAAACATATACATATAAACTTTTAGAACAAAAGTTACCTTAGTGATGATCTTTCACCATGACATTTTCTTGTAGGCATCGGCATCCTTCATACAGGTTGACACATCTCTAAATGATATGTTTTGTCAAGGGTCTTCTTCTTTACCAGACTTCCGTCAGAGTCTACATATCTTCCCAGGAGATCTCCTAGTCACATCATCTTGGCCTCCGGATGATAACTGTCTCTTGACATGGTTGCATTTCATGATCTCTTCCTCTCTGCACATTTTTCATTCCCAGGATATTACAAATTTTCCAATTTCTTGTTTATGTACAACCACCTCATATTCTGAGGACATATTATGTTGATTTCATCTGTTAGTGCATTGAGAGATCCTCCTTCATATATCATACTTCTAAATATGGAAGTCTATTACCTGCAACCATACGACATGACTTCACAGCATCCAATATCAGCATATATGTCTGGATACCTCATATCTATTTCCTTGAGTCATCCTGTAGCAATTTCTCTAGAATGAAGAGCTTCATTCCTTTGGCCTGCTCCATCAATATGTCATCACATCAGAGTTCTGTATCCATGATGACCCTTGATCTTGATGATTGTTTTACTTTAGTAATATTATCAGAGAGGCTTTCCAGAAGTTGTTTCACCGAGGGCTCCTTCCATGCTTCTATCGTGATGCTTATTAATGTACATTGCTTCCTAACAGAATATTTTACAATCAACAAAAGTCACTTAAAGGAGAAGAAGATCCTAATCGTAGTTGAGATCCCTCGCTTCTTCTTTCTTAGATTTCTTTTCTTTAGGTTCATCTTTTATATGGGCTTCTTCCTTTTTCCTCTTGTCCTTTCTCAATCTAGGACAATCTCATTTATAATGCCCAAGATCATTACACCCAAAGCATCATGCTTTGTCCACATTTCTCTTCTTATTTTGAGGACCAATTTTACCGAATCTTCCTTTCTTCCTGGACATGGTGGCTAAGACTTGATTCTCTTCTCTTGATCCTTCTTTCAATCTTGATTCTTCTATCTTACCTAGACTTTGGAATGGCATGGCTTCTCTCCCATCTATGTTGGAAGAGTAATCTCTCCATTCTTTCGGTAAGACATTTTGTACCATAGTGAGTATTTCTCTATCAGACATTACTTCTCCCAGCTTCAGTAGTTGTTCTCGAATTGCGAAAATCTCCATTAGATATGGAATTATTCCTAACTTTGACATTCTCAATTTGTATAGTTTTTGTCTTAGGGATATTATTTCCTTTGTAGAACCTTTCGAGAAGAGTTCCACCATCTTATCATATATTTCTTTTGAGGATTCTAGCTTTAATACATAGGGGATGAGAGAGTCTTTTATGGATTCTATAAGAATCCTTCGGGATTTTATGTCTCCCTGCATGTATTTGATATATGCTAGAATGTCTTCTTTTGGAGGTTGAGTTGTAGATCCTTCTATGAAGCCCATAACTTCATTTTCAATTAGCTTCAGATCTGTCCTTTTCTTCCATGCATTGAAGTTTGATAACCCAACCAATTTGTTGCTTTTTAAACAATAAGTCATTTGGACAGATTTAGATGAAGTCATAGATACTTACTTGAGAGAGTGAATTTCTCCTACAATAACTTACTTGATGATAACAAAGAGGTTAGGAATTTCTTCCAAGATAGAATTCTTCAATCTAGGTGATCTTGAATCCTTGATGGTAAAGGATGGTCTTTAAAAGATAATGTCCTTCTCTTAACAATGTCTTGAATGTAAATCTTTGATGGCAAAGATTATTTTTTTGAGCACATCCTTTACTAAAAATAGCTTGAGAGTCTTCCTTTGCAACCGATTTGACTTTTCATCCAAACTTTGAGTTTTTAAGCTGGAGTGTCTCTTTGTCAAGTAGCCCTTGAGTTCAACACCTTAGCTCAAAACCATGTTGATATTTTGGAGGGCCGGTGTTTAATAAGGGTTCCTCTTCTTGATAATTACTTGTGAGCTTGCTTATGTCTTTTCTTCGTTATCTTGTTTAGTCTTTCATCAAGTCAATTATCAAAATAAATAAGACATAAACTTAGGCTCCTAGAGCCGTGGCAAAACCTCCCTCTTGAGAGAAAACCCGCAAAGAATTATTCTTATAACTCAAATGACAAGTACTAGTGATCATGACTCCTGCACTTTGACCTAGATATGTTTCCAAGACCCTTTGATACAACTTCTTCAAACTTTGATTCTTTTCTTCGTCACCAATCCGCATCGTTCGTAGTTATGGCCGCCTTCTTCTATGATCTCATTCAAACTTCAACAAACACTTCCTCAACTCGAGATAGTTCGAATCCGAAGTTGATGTATCTTAGATATTTGTACTTGCCGTATAGAATGATTTGTACGCATCAATCACAAACTCATAAACAACCTCTCATACATCCGCATCAGTTTAAACAATCCGCAAAACACACTTGTTCTATCCCCGCCCGAAGTGCGTATTGAAACCCGAGTTTGATAAATACCTACCTCAAATCCTTTACGCCGAACAACCTTCTCATACATCCGCACCGAAGTTTCTTAAAAGAATCCACAAACACACTTACTATCCTTGATCTCCGAGCTTGCCCTTGCCCGAAGTACGCACCGAACCTTTCTGTGACTTCTTCGCTTCTTTTATTCGCAATCCACTCAATTATTCCGCAAGTTTATCTCTAAACTATCTCGCAAGTCTATCTTTGTATTCACCAAAACATGTGTTCAAATGACCAAGTTCGGTGTTTATATACATGACAAGCCTGTTTAGTTAGGCGGGTTCATCCAACCGAGAATTAGGGCCGACTTGTCCACCTGTGGAATAGACCGACATGAAGTGTGATTTCTTTAGCAATTAATGTGGTATCCTTCACTCGTAACTACAACTTGTCATTCATCGTTGATTGAGGGTCGTTGTGAGCTTGTCTTCCAGCCTCAGTTAGGTGTCCTTTCTCTTCAAGGTCTTGGAGCATATATTTGCTAGATGAACATGACACTTAATTACATTTTATAGCTAGAGGACACAAAACTTAATGGACATTAGGAAGAAGTCCATTCACTTAATAAATCTTCCTCATGAAACCCATGACAAAAATACATTTAATTATTTTGACTTCTTCTTTTCATAATTACATAGTCAACATGAAGATCGACTTAGTTACACTTTTCACCAGATTCGATCTTCTGGCCCGAGCACGCTTCCGAAGAATTCGATCTCTTGTGATTCACCGTGTGTTTTCTCTCCAACTCCACTCCAAGCCCTTCCTTTATACTTTTCTCGTCGATTACAAATCAACAATTGTGATCTAATCTCTAATCAACGAATTAAGATTAGAAGAAGCTCGATCCACGTGACTTAGAAAGTTCTCATCACATGTGTAAATTAATTCACTTTAATTTTTCAAGCTTTACCTAAGTTAGACTTAGGTCCCCATAAAAAAATTTAATTATTTGAATAACTTTTACACTGGGACATGGAATTTCTCCAAACGCCTTTTGGGTCTGGAAATCTCATGTGTTCTAGCCTCCACAAATTTCGCAGCTAGATAACATCCAATGCTACCCAAAATCTCAACACCGCCCTTCGATGAAAGAATATTCTCCTCCTCCTCCTTCGAATTCTCCCGATGTTGTTGTCGCCTCAAGTTGGCACTTGAGTAAGTCCCTCCTCATCTCTTCCCTTACCAAAGAGCCGCCCACATTGCCTCCCGGCCCGACAAATTTTCCTCGCCTAGATGCTCGACAAAGACTGATGTTTCACATTGAGTTGAGAGCCAATCTCGACCATCTCTCGTGGCTTGAGGAGTTGCTCCGCTGGCCGCCAACCGATTCCTACAGTTTCTCTTAAAGTTCAAACAAGAACAAATCACAGCTACCTTCTCGCATCCTTTCAGTCCCAATTTCTCCTCCAAGAACATCTTCTACGTTTGAAGATCCTCGATATAGTTTCTTCGGTGTCTCTCATATTTCTCTAGTACCTTTGCTAGCGATGTGACACACGACATGATCCCTCACTCGCCGAGGATCACGCACTTGGCCTTAGCCATATCTTTCTTGAATGCCTTCGCCGGATCTACATCTACAGTTCAACTACCACACAATCGATGAAGGCTTTGAGAGATCACGTTCATCCAGTATTTGATCCTTGCCCGCTGTATCACATAGTTGGAGGTTCCCTCCAATCGATCTTGATCTCTACCTACTTGTCGCCATCTCGTCGACCGAAGAAATAAATCACAAGCCCTCTCTCCTTCATGCTGTACCGCCGGGCCCGGCCTACGCACTCCCGTCGGAGATAGTAGATTTGCCAATACATCAGCTTTCGTCTTCAAATATCTGTAAACTGTGAATTCCCCAACTAGAATTCCTTTGGGAGAAAAATAATCCCCTACATTGTCACGACTGCTTCCTCCAACCCTCTCGCGCAAATGGCTCTACTCAATTTCAAGCAAGGCAAGCCAAAATAATTCACGAACTCTCGTCATTTTCTCTGCACGGAAATCAAAGCCTTTAGTGCTGAAACCTCCGAGGTCAAAAATCCCAAAATGTCTTTAGCTACTTTCCCGACGCTTCCTTAATTCGAAAGAACTAATCGCTTTGGCTGCAAAACTATGTCCCTCCACGTTGATCCGTGCCGAAACCGCCGTGTTGCTCCTCACCTTAACAACCGCAACCCGGAAAATCCTACCTCACTGCCGGCTCACTCAGAGAGAGATTTCCTTGCAACAATCAGCCCTCCTGGCTTGGACTGCGACCACTGGGAGATTAATCATTGCCATACAACCTTTGATCCCCGACTTCTCCTTCAACGTTGATCTACCGGACTGGGCTTTTTCTTCTCCCGCACTCGCATTAAACATGCTCGATACTCATGTGAAAATTGATACCTGTGAAATCCTATTGCAACACTCGATGTGAGATATCTCCTATCCGTTAATTCCTTTTAGCAAATTATTTTTCGCTTACCGTAAACAACGAAGTCTCATACACTACAACCTTCACAAATTAACCGCGGAAAGTTGCCAAGGCAACAAATTCAAATTAAAGAGTATATCATGTACAACTGACCAAGCTTTTTTCGGACTAATGTCCCCGAAAACCTAATGCAAGAAAACCAATGCAACAACTAAGGGTTTATATATTATGCGCAATTTTTCGAATACAACCGGATGCCTTGCTAGCTATCCTCACAAAGAATATGATCGACAAAGAGTTTGTGAGATTAGCTCACACATTGACACGGGAAACCCAATCAAGCAAACCTAGACCGACAAGCCCACCACTACCTCTCGCGCAATCTTTGCATGGGGATTGCGTGGCTTTGCGTTTAGTCGATTCATTGCCGGATCCGATCCTCCGGCCCCTTCCTATCTCACACCCCGAATTTTCCAAAGATCGATATGACCGATCCTTAGTTGAATCATGGATTTCGTTTGGGCTACCGCGCCGCCTTTGTTGGCTCTCAAGTGTGCTCGCTTACGCTCGCCTCTACGCACGTCCGTCTTCCGCGTGTATTCTCCGACTCAAGAATGCTTCCACCGAATTACCTCTCTCTCTCTAGAAGATCTCTGACGATTTTCTCCCCGAGCACTGTCACTAAAGAATTTCGATCTGATCCTCTCCCATGTATGTTCCAAATGACTCCTTCAAGTCCTTCTTATAATCTTCTCGTTGAGTCTTCGACGATCGAGATTAAATCGTTAATCAACGACTAAGATTAACTTTGACTTGATCTTCATCTTCTATAGAACATTCACACTATGTTTTATAATTTATTAATACGCTTTAATTATTTTATTTTCCCTAAGTTTAGACTTAGGGGTCCCTTAAAATAATTAATTATTTTAATTAATCACACTTTGAGGAATTTTACAAACGATTTCTCGGGGTTCTTGGAATACATGTGCCTAAAGTTTCCTACAAATTTTGAGACTTAGAGCACATCTAATGTTACCCAAATCGCCATCCCACCGAAAATATTATCTTCAGGCAAACTAAGGTACCAATCCCTAGCATTTCCATCAAGGGTTAAGGCAAACAACATCATGACTACATCTTCCTCCATTATCGCCTGGCACTCATTGCCCAATAAAACTCGTGAATATGTTTCTTTGTGGTGGCATTGGTACCATTGAACTTGGGCAACCACTGTGAATACTTCTCAAGTAATGGATGTGAGCCATTGTGTGGAGTTTGCTCAAACTAATGTCATGAATGCACGAAGATTCCAAGGGCGTGTGCTGAAGAAGGCCTTATGGCCGGGCAAGCTCGTGCGCATGATGTGCTAGGATGGATGGATATCTTCTTGCTTTGGGCTTCCAACGCTCTCTAAATCCAAGTTCTCCCAAGAGACTGGGTTTCCTTTGATGTTGTTTAATTTCTCATAGCACCACTTTTGTGTTTTCTTTAAATTTAATAAATATTTGTCGAGCTACCCACATTTGAGGTCTCGGGTTCCTTTCTTGATATGTGAGGAATTATGTCATCCTCACACTATCCAAAATTATGCAACTTTGCTTTCATATCTTTGAGTTTATGCTTCTCATTTAAGGTTTGATCTCAAGGAACTCACTGCTCTAACTCACACACATCCTATTTAATTATCTTATATTTAGAATCGTGGTAATTCAATTCTTCCATGGATTGAAATTTGTCAGCTCTATCCAACTCGTCTTCATATCGCAACCGCTTCAATGATGCCATCTCCACAAATCAACCATAAATCACAAAAAACCCAACTACAAAATTTTAAGAAAATTATTCTCATTTCGCTCGCAAAAAGTGAAACTTGCAAACCCTCAAGGATCTTATATCTCTTTTCGTAGTCTTCTATAATGCTTGATACTATGTTAAATTTCAAATACTAGCGAAATTTATTTTCTCACGACAATTTATTTTATTATTTCAACAATTATTTATTTAGCCAAATAAATGTCAATTATCGAAAATTAAAATTACTTGTATTTTTAACTTTTAGAAATAAATATATGCAAATCGAATTTAAATCGAGAGAACAACGTTATATTGCAAAATAATTCACCTGGGGCCAACAATTCTTCTCATCTATTAATCGGGGAAATTCATTTTTCGACCCACAAAGATACAAGGAGAAATGACACATACCTAACCCGTAACTCAAACCTCCCAAAATGAATTCGCTCCCTAAGAAATCGGCTCGGAAGAAATCAGCCTAAAGAAATTGGCCCAAATACTCAATCGACAAAATCGACTTCGCGCCCCTCCTTGCGTGCCATTATCAGCAAGACAAGGAAAAACTCGCCCTCCAACTACTTCTACTTCTCCAGACAACCCATCCCACTCCAACAACTCGACCATGCAATCTCCTTCACTTGGCCTCCTAGACTCACCCTCAATCCACTTGCACTCTTCCCCTCTCGCGCTCCAAATTCAATCGAGCCACTCGCTCTTAGAGAAAATCACTCTGTTTCGTGATGACTCGCCCACTGAGTTTTGTGTGTCTTCAATCTCTCTTACCAGGCCTCCTTTATAATCTTCACTAAGCCCAAATCCCTAACCCTAATCTCCTCTAGAATCATCTTGGAGATCAATGCTTGAGATTATTTCTAAGTCACTTAAATGGTTAAATTATTTATCCTTAGTAAATGATTTAATAGGTCCACAATAATTAATTGACTTTAATTACCGCACTTTTCTTAAGTTAGATGCAGGGAAAGAAGACATAAATCACATACTCCACCAAGCAAGCACCTAGAAGAGGTAAACAATGTCTTCCTCTACATGCCAAGACACAAAGCCTATGTAGAAGACCTTCCTGTTACCACTAGCTTCAATGGGGTTGTAATATCCCAAAGGGAAATAACTAAGAATAATACGTAAATATGCCAAAAGGACATACAAAATACAAATGCCGGAACCAGATCATGGAACAAGTACACATAGAATGCCGTAAAATCCAAGCCATTTTATTAATCTCGAGAATACATATAGAGGAGTACAAGATAATCGCAATGCACCCATCCCTTGCCCTAGGCAAGTGGAGACCCTCTCGTAACAAATAATGGCCGCAAATATGACAAACTGGCCCTACCGTCGAAGAATTCGCTATGAAGAACCGTCGTCGCAATGCACTCGAACTATAAGTCAGAAATCGAAAGATACCACTTAATCCTCTGCATAACCCTGTAATAGGTGAAACTGATACTCCACCACCAATCAAGCCCTCACGCCAATGAAAACGCCGTCTCGCTAGTGACAAGAAGACAGATAAACGCTGGCCACAAGTCCTCCAGATGAGATGATCAACTCCTCAAGGCTCTAAACACTCGAAAAATGTCGCCAAACCCCACACACAAGACCCCGCCCACCGACCGCCGTCCTCCTCGACCGGACTGCGTCCTCTCCGCCCAGACCGTCGGATTCAGGCCCCTATCCGCATTCTGCGGCTCCCACTGCTCCGCATCCGCGTCCTCCAAGGCTAGACTGGGCCGGCGGCCCTCTGCATTCGTTGGGCTCGATCTCTCCAGACTGGGCCTTCATACGCCGGATTCCGTCGTTATCTCTCCAGACTGCTGGCCCCTCCAAGGCGGATCGCCAATATCTCCGGGACTGCCCTCCTCCAAGGCCGGATCCGATAAGACTTTCCACTGCATCCTCCAAGGCTGACTGCGCCATCTCCCTGACCGCGCTCCCAAGCGCCGGATTCGCTATTTCTCCAGACTGCCCCTCCAAGGCCGGATCCGCTACTATCTCCCAGACTGCTGGCCCTCCAAGGCCGGATCTCGCCACATCTTCTCGGACTGCTGTATTTCAAGAAGGGGTACTTTCAAATCTCCACCAGATACTACCGCAATTTACCACCGAAACCGAAGGATGATACTAAAATAACCTTGATGAAGTGTGCACGAAGTCCCCCTAAGTTAAGGGTGAGATCTCCGACCGTGAGACATCAGCTTGCACTAAAATGTCAGCAGATCGACTAAACAACTTCGCCGTGTCAGTATAAGAATGTGTCTAGCTCTCAATATCAATATCAAATCATCAATGCCAAAATGAGGAGAACCCCACCTTTATAGTGCTAAACTCCTCCAAAACCTTGACCGCGTCCTCACTCTCCTTGGCCTCGCGCAGCTTAACCCTGGGCCGCCCGAGGCCTCCCTCATACACACATGTGGACCCCTAAGGCTCCCTCTAAGTTATAACGTCAATCAACTAGGAAAACACTTTATTTTATAAAGTGAGGTGACTAAAGTGAGGTGACTCTTATTTCTCAATTTTATTTATTATTTCTAGCTAAAGCGGCAAATAAAGCAAAATGAAATATTCCACTAGCAGTTACTCAAATGACACAGCCTTCCCCGCAAAATCATGGCTGTCCTCGTTAACCGAAGTGATGGATGCCGTAAGATCCTCTCATCCTCCCAAGTGGTATCCTCATCCGGCAAATTCTTCCATCTCACCAAGAATTCTCTCGATCCTCTCGCTCCTGCCGCTCTCCCTAGTGTCGATAATAACAGTTCTAAGCCGTAACACCCAAATGCCTCATCATCTCGTAGGCGTAGCTCCTCTAAGTGACTATCACATACACCTTAGCATCTTCTTTTCTTTTAAGGATACATGAAAGATGTTATATGGAATCCGCTGCTCCTGGGGGCAACTCCAACTCATACGCAACTCCGGCTCCGATCCCCGCGTATCACCCCGTATGGTCCATAAAAACGCAGGCTTTAGCTTCTCCGCCCCTCTCGCTTGAGCTGCAAGACTGCCTAGATACGTGTCGTAGGCAGACTCAGGTCCCCTACCTCAAAGTGTCTCTCCACCTCGACCCCACGCATACAACTTCGCCGATTCCCGTGCCGGCGATGTTGGGTCCTGAGAGCTGAGGATGTCTTGGCCTTCTGATCCATAACTTGGCCTGGCGCAGCCTCGCTTTAACACCAAACATCAAGGCCCCACAAAAGATAAGGAATGATATCCATACAAAGCATAGAAGGGGTGGTCATAACACACATATGGTGCTGTGTTTGTGGCGTACTCGGCCCAAATGTAGCCATTTCAGCCATGCTCGCGCGCCACCGACGCAGTTACGCAAGTAGCCTCCACCACTTGTTAACTATCTCCGTCCGCCCGTCCGTCCGGGGATTATAACTAGTGCTCGTGTCACTCCGTCCCACTAGTTCGAAGAGCTCCCGCTGCATCCGCCCATAAACGCTGTCCCCGTTTCGCCGACAATGGTCTTGCAGACCATGCACCAAACTCCTCCCCGAAAATAACCCCGCCACCCGTGCCGCCGTGATGTGGCCGAAATGGCGAAAGTGAGCATACTTCGTCACCGTCGACCACCCCACGAAGATGCAACTCTTGCCCCCGCACCTGTGGGCAACCCCGTGATGAAGTCCACGGGGCTGCTCTCCCCACTTCCTCCGAATGGGAAGAGGCCGCAACAACCCCGCAGATGACTCCCATCTCTCCCTTGTTTCGCCGGGGCAACTCTCACACTCCCGACATGCCGGAGTACGTCCTCCCGGGAGGCCCTTCCATGCACCCTCCTGATGGCCCCGTACGTCTTGGTGAACCCCCGATGGCCCGCCAATGGTGAATCGTGTGAAGTTCGGAGTATCTTCTTCTGAGCCGAGATCCCTCACCAAGAAGATCCTGCCCTCGTAATAGATGACCTCATCGCATCACTTGCACTGCGATTCAAGCACCGCCCCATCCAGAACCTCGCATGCAAATCTATCTTTGGAGACTAACCAATAATGAAATTTCCCGCCTACTGGCCCGGTGCTCATGAGAGTGATAACGTGGCCGTTCTTACGAGAAAGGGCATCACTACCACGTTATTCTTCCCTGACATAATTTTGTGTCAAAGTCGTAGGCCCGGATCTTGCCGATCCACTTCGCCGCCCCAACCGGCCGCTCCAGAAGTACCCGGCCGTTATGATCCGTCCCTCACCCCGACCGCCACCCACCGTTACCGCTCGAATTTGGCCAATGCACGCTGATGGCCGCATCCCTCGTCGTATATGGGATATAGCCTCTCGTGTGGGAAGGAGCTTCCCATTCGAAAGCAACGGGGATGACCATCCCGCACAACCGCACTAATCCTCCCGATGCATCGCACTCTAGGACAAAGGGCCGCGTGTAACCGCAACGCGACACGGACAACCGCCGGACACTCTCCCGAGCTTGTCAAAAGCCTCTCGCGTGGGTCTCTGACGCCACCACTGCCCCTTCCCGTCGATCCGTGAGGGGTGCGCAAGCCGAGAGAAGCCCTGACGAACTTCCCCGTAGTAGGTGCGTATACCAATAAACCCCCCCGAAGCCCGCCGCACTCCCGTGGCTCCCCCGCGCCCTCCCCGATAGCCCGATTTTCTCCTCGTGGACTCTCACCTGCCCACTCCTATAATGGACCCAGACACAGATTCCGCCATCCCAAACTCACACTTGAGAGCTTGGCATAGAACTCCGTCGCTCTCCAGAATGTGCAAGATCAATTTCAATATGCCGGAGATGTCCCTCCCAAGTCCTTGCCAGAGATATGATGCCATCAAAGAAAACCAAAGACAACTTCTCGATGATCCCGAAATGTGATTCATACAAGACTGAAAGTAGCAGGTGCATTGGTCAATCCAAATGGCATGATCAGAACTCAAAGTGCCCATAATGACACTCCAAAGCGGTCTTGGGAATGTCCCTCGTTCCCTCACGCGTATCCGATGGTACCTGAGCCCAACTAATCTTTGAGAAGAACTGCAGTTCTCCTTAACTCATCCATCAAAATTGCCGATCCCCGGGGAATGGGGCACTGTCGTGGTCTCTGTTCGTGGCCCCGTAGTCAATGCACATGCGTAATGTGCCGGCCCTTTCTTCACCAAGACAATCAAGAAGCAAAAGGACTAGTGCCGGGCCGAATGTGACTGCGCCAACTCCCGAATGGCTCGCTCTATCTCATCCCTGATAGCCTTGGGATGCCTATACGGTGGTAATCACAGCTCGTATCCCCGCTTCAAGCTCGATCGTGTGTCTGTACCCCGATCCGTGGCTGTCCCGCTGAATAATCCAAAACTACCGCATATCCGTCGAGAATAGACCGTAGATCGTGGTGCACCGTCCGTCCGCATCACTCACTCAAGCCCGCAACTCTATCGTCTAATTTCCCAGGCATTCTCTCCTCATGAAGTCGCTCCATGCCGTGTGGCCATAATTGTCTGGGTGATATGTCGCCTCTCTGGATCTCTCATGCTTCCGTCTTGGGATCATCCCACCGCCATCTCTAGGGCCTTCCAATCCGTCGTGACCTTCCCTTTCTTATAATGTCACCAACTCTAAGACAAGACGAGAACGGATGCCCACCACAAAGAAGTGATCGTCAATGTATAATTGCCCATCGTCATCGATAACTCGGGACATATCGAGCACATGCCATGGTCCGATCTCCCGGTACCAAACAAAACCCATCAAAGCCCTCCGTCTGCATGCCTCTCCGCCAACCATCCGGGCGTCACGAGTTGTGGGGTGGCCCCACATCACTTCAAGACGAAAATCCCGCCGTCCGCGCATCAGTCTCCGTACGCGCAGAAGTCAAATACTTGGGGACTCTCGCAATGTCGCTAGAGCTCCCGCAGGTGCGAATGATGCCCCACTGTCAGCGGTGTGGAGGTGGTACCTGCATCAGGCCGCATAACATCCTCCTCGCTCTCATCATCCTTCCACCCCTTCTCCGCCGCTTCCTCTGAGAAGACCTCATGAAATGTGCCTTCCCCACGCACATTTGTGTCCCTGCTGCCTCATGGCTCCTGCAAGTGAAGCACAATCGCTCCGCCTCAGCCTCTCTCCCGTCTCTCACACACCCGTCTTCGTCCCTGGATCAGCCTTGGGAGGCGGAACCTTCGTGTCCTTAACCTTAGTCAGTAAGCCCATTTAGATAAGGTGGCCGAGTCCTGGGCAAGACATCCCGTAAGTCTCGAGTCCACGGATGGCATCCCGTAAGGTCACGGCTACTGACGGACTAGGCCACGAAGGGTTCGACAGCCTCTCCACAACATAAACCATCCGAGCCGCCGATAAGTCAAAATTCATCACCGAAAACCCTCAAGAAATCCGAGATGTATGCCCGCACTCCTCGTCCGTTTGAGCTTGGGTCACTAACAAAATGCCGCTCCGGATCCCTCCCCGTCAAAATGCTCTACCACCCTCCCCCCCCCGGTAAACTCCAGATATACCGTCATCGTGGAATGCCCGAGGTCGCCATCCCATGAAACCACCAAATTCCGAGCCCACCTCTAAATGCAATGTAGCCACCTTAATGGCCTCTCGTCTCCGACATCCGGTTGCCGGGAAATAGATGTCCAAATTTTCCACCTAGGACTTTGCCGAATCATTTGATGAACCATCAAAACGTAGGCAAATGGAATCGCTAGCCGCGCTTGCGGGTCACGCGTCTTCTGCAGGTCCGTGCCCCCCGTGGCCGGTGCCGATCATCCTGGGTTTGATGCCATACCTAATATGGAGATAGCGCTCGAAGGGAGAGTATCCATAAATGCCCGTCCGAAGGCTCCGCCACTCTGCAAAAAGCGTCGCCCATCGAGCCGGGACTCAACTCTCCTTGCCGCCGATCCCTGTCTCTACTGTGAAGGTAGGCATGGTAGGTCGCGTGGGCGCCGGATTGTCCCTCCGTGCACCTCCCCTGCATTCCCCCGGCCCCCGTGTTCCTCCAAGAATGTGGGCATAAAGGATCAGGCGGGTACCCGAGTCGTCACAATGGGAATAGCATCGTGCACCGGTACGTGGCGAGACATACCGCATCCCTCATCATCCGAAGAACCTAGGGAGTTCTTTCCGACCGACTTCCCATGGCCACGAGCCTCCAGATTATCTCCCGCATGTGATGGAGGATCTCTAAACCTCACATCATCTCCTCGCCATCGGGATTACGCTCGCTCCGGGCCCTTCGGGGCCGTTCGGCCGAATCCGTCTCCAAAAAATTCGATCGTAATCACGCCCCGAAAGGAAACTTCCACCTCACGCGCCTCTCAAGGCTCTCTTCTGAGACAGGGGTTATCCCCGCCATAGGGACCGGCTAGCACCATATTGGGCCGAGCTGCATCTGTGTTTCGATAATTAATCGTAATATCCCCCAAAGGGAAATAACCAGAATAATGTGAATAGTTTTACTATATAAGCAAAATGGCTACGTCGGGAAACTGCATCATGGAACAAGCATTAACATAGAATGCTGTAAAAACTAAGTTACGGGATAATCTGAATACATATATATAAGATAACTTAATGAGGTACCTATCCTGCCTTGTGCGGGAGACCCTCTCGGTAACAAATAATGGCTGCAAATAAGGATAACGTCCTCAGAATGTCAAGAACGTTTATGAAGAACTGCCATTGCAATGTAATCGGAACTCATAAGCCTGAAAACGAGAAAGATGGTCAATTCCTCTAACTTCCGCATAACCCCTTGCACAGGTGAACTGATAATTCACCACCAATCAAGCCCTCAACAATGAAAACGCTTGCCTTTGCTGCATGTCGCTAGAAGATATGAAACGCCGGCCACAAGTCCTCCAGATGAGATGATCAACTCCGCCTCAAGGCCGGAAACACCGAAAACGCCGCCAAACCCCACACACAAGACCGCCCACGTGGCATCCCGCCGTCCTCCCGACTGATCTCACCTCTCTGTCATGGGGACTGGCCGGATTCCCGAGTCCTCTCATCCTGGACCAAGGCCCTATCACCTGGATTCCCATTCTTCAAGGCTAGATCATTATCTCTCGGGATTCTGCCCTGTCTCTCTGCATCCGCGTCCTCCAAGGCCGGATCTGCCGCAGGCCTCCAGACGCCCCGGGGCGGCGGAGCCCGCCAGCCCCCCGGACGGCCCCTCCAAGGCCGGATCTGAGGTTATCTCTCCGCACCGCGTCCTCCAAGGCTGATCTGCCACGAGTCTCCCGCATCTGTGTCCCTCCACAGTCAGATCTCACGTTGGTTTCTCCGCACCAAGGCCTCTCCGCGGTCGGGACTGCTACTATCTCCCAGATCGTGCGTCCTCTGGCCGGATCTCGCCAATATCTTCTTACATTCGCGTAGTCTCAAGCAAGGGCATTCTTCATGCAAACTTCCACCGTATACTACCGCAATTTTTACCACCGAAATCAAGGATGACACTTCCTGTGCTAACCTTACGAAAGGCATCAAGTCCCCCGGCTAAGGGTGAGACTTCCGACCGGGAGACACCCCCGGGCGAGACACTGCGTCAGTATTGCATCAGACAAACAATCCCATGCGGCCAAGTAGACAGTAAGTCTAAGCCCCTCACACACACAATATGAAATCATCAATGCCAAAATGAGGTGAGAACCCCACCTTTATAGTGCTAACTCTCCAAACTCTTGATCAAAGGCTCTTCACTTCTCCTGGGCTCGCGCAGTTAACTCTTGGGCCGCCCGAGGCTTCCCTTCAGCACACATGTGGACCTCTCAAGGCCCCCTGCTATAACGTCAATCAACTAGAAAAATATCTTTACTTATAAAGTGAGGGACGAAGTGAGGGACTCTCTCATTAATTTTTATTTATTATTTCTAGCTAAAGGTAAAATAAGAAAAATAATGACTCATCAGTGCTATGTAAATACATACAGTGAAGGGCTAAATAAAAGTACAAATTGCTGTGTGGTTTTTCCTGAATTGTTGAAAATTAGTTCTTACCATAGTTTAATGCCATGATTGTTTCAGATCTGTGGTTCACTTAGTTTTCCATCAAAGTCTTACCTTTAGCGTTTAGTTGATAAGGCATTGCAAGGTGATGATATTTTATTTTTCCTTTCGTGTGCAGTTTTACTACTTTTGAAGATCTCTCAACACAGCACCTTGACTAAATTGCTATGTTGTTGACAAAAATGACTATATTTATGACTTTGTATCCTTAACTTTATTTTTTCCCATTTAGTTTGTAATTATGTCTATTTATTTATAATTGTGTGTCATATGTGGTTGACTAGTCCTAGTTAGCAATGAATTATTCTATGTTAAAATGAAGTGTATAAAATGTTATCTCTTGACTTCAGTTCAGACTAATCTAATTGAAAGAGATTTGAATATGAAGGAAAGGTATGTTATGTTATATATTTTATTTTTTACATCAGGTTGTCTTCTACAAACATATTTTTTTTGCTTCCAGCCTATTCAAATAATTGGATGATAAAGGGGGTTGGAAGGACAAAGATAGATCATTTTATATAATTTTTATAAATGATAACCACAATGAGGTAAATATAAAGATGTTATGTTGCACAAGTTTCAGGGACATGGGGGATGATGACTAATTCAATCTCTAAATTTCCCCCAGGAGGAAAAATAAATCATTTCTAAAAAAATGAATATTTTTAAAGCTTCCCAAAATCTACCTAGGATACCTCAAAATTATCTGTTTTTTCTCTTACATGGCTATTTGGCACCAAAATAGATGGCCTTGTTTGGGCAGGGGACTAAAAGGGCACGTTCGATGCAGCCATCAACAATCCTGAGACTTACCCTGCCCATTGGGGATTTCCCAATCATGTCCCCTTGCCCTTAGCAATAGAGTAACTAGGGGAATTAGTCCTAATAGATACAAAGATGTGTCCTTGTGTAATATTGAAAAATATCATGACTGTTGTAGACTTCTAAAACCCAAAGACAAAAGAAACTGTTGGCTAAAGTGGTCTTGTTCTGCTTAGTGACAGGCTTTTATAAAGAAATAATCGTGGCTAGCAAGGGGAAAAAATGTGCTGATTGTAGTGACTGCATCATCAATCTTGATTCCTACTCAGTGCAAACTAGAATTTGTTTTATTTTCTTAAAAGCTGCCAAAGTGAAAACAATCTCTTTATGTAAATCAATGTCAGATTGAAATTTGTATTAGTTTGTAACTTTTGGCAAGTTAATTATGTTTGCTCGGTGAAGCACAATATGATTTTGTATGCAATACAATTTTATGTAAATGATATAAAAGATACAAACTTTTGTTTTTAAGTAAATAAAAGTATGCCTCATCTATAGAAGATTTTCTTGGCCTTAGATTTTTACCGACCTATTTCACAACTTGACGATATATCTCTTTGTTTGGATAATGTCTGCTTTGAATATTAGAAACTTTAATAATTTTTATGGTGACCAAAAGAAAGTGGGTTTGCAGGAATGGATTTGGCTGTTCGATTCTGTAAAGATGTGCAACACAGATCAGATTCAGTAAGGAATTGTTTCATTTTGTTGGGCTTATGAAACAGTTAAAACTTAAAAAAATGCTTAAATATGCATTTTAGGTGTCCACTATGTAATAATTTATGGTGGATAATTTACTAGCATTTTCAAGAGATGCTTCTAAGGTTTGAGGAATGCAATTCTGATGTTGAGCTACTTTAAGAAAAATGTATTACAATTTGTTCGAAATCTCCAAATTCATTTGCATCTGCCATTAGATTCTAGAAGTACATAATTACTGACTGCAGTACTTTTTCCTGGAATGATGCAGGGATATGTGGACTTTGGACATTTTACACCTTTAAATTACTTTTCCCATGGAACTGGAAACACTGATTTTGTTCAAGTATGTGTAAATGCATGAATGTAGAAATTTGGATATATCTTTTTTGTGTTGAATCTGTCTGAGTTGTATTGAGATATTCGGAATTGGAGTCATCATGTGCTAATGGAAAATGTTTACTTGATGGATTCCCAGTTATAGATCTCTGTTACCAAAGGTCCTTCTCAAAAGCTTCACCAATTGACAGCTCAATTGCTAGTTTTGATATTAGACACTTTTCTAGGTTTCACAATATTGCCACCTAGAAGGTACACTCAAAAGCTGCCTCTTGATGTTGTTTAGTACAAGAAGTACCTATGGCCATGTTCACTTGGCACACAAGTGACCACAGGAGCTGATCACGCCACAAGTAAGATTTAGGCGTAGGTCTTCTAGTATCTGGAATCATGAATGGCATAAAATTAATATAATCTTATTTAAAGAACTTGGGTTTAGGCATAGATGCCAACTCAAATGCTTTGAATCTATCCCTCCCACCCAATCATATTTCATATGAGATATTTCTCCATTAAACATGCAGAGTCCAGGTCATTGAATATCCTGCAGCCTAATAGATAAAAAGTTTTAGTTTGACTGTGGGGCCTGTTAACTGTGGCATCCATACTATGATATGCATTACATGTGAAAATTCACTTGAAATACAACAACTAGACTTTAATTTTTCTATCTGATAAAATTATGCAGTTTATTTTGTTACGACAAAATAATGAATTAATCACACTGCAATTTCTTCACACAAAATGCTACGGAAATAAACTAGAAAACTGAGGAAATGCTAGTGCACAATAAAATTTGACACAATTATTTTTGGACAAATGTCCTTTAAAACTCACGGGGAAACGGGTTCAGCATATGAGGGTTTTATTATTATGCAACAAAATTATCTGAGTACAAATCTGGATGCCCAACTGACAACTTCCAACAAAATGCATTGCCAAAATATTTGGAGGAATTTCCTCCCTTTGCCATAATAATTCAGTCCCTTCATCTAAGCTTTCCTTCGGGTGATCTCCCAGCCTCTGACAACTGAAACGACCTCTTCCCCGACACTTTTGCTGGGGTTTCTGGCTTACATTCTGCTTTCTCTCCTGGATGACTTTCCTGCAGAATAATCTCAGCCTCCCAGCTACAACTGCTCTGCTGCTAAGAATCTCTGTTGGAAATCTCTTCTTCTCTCCTATTCACTGTATTGCTACCTCGGTCAATACACTCGATCACTGGGTTTGAATTCTTCTCTAGCTGAACTTGTTCTTGAGAAATTTGATCTTCCTTGATCACTGGTGTATCTTCTCCAATCCCATCAACCTCTTCTTAGGACTGCTGGCTTAACCAACGACCATGATTAAAGACTTATTGATGGCCGCATCATTTTGAGTTGATCTGATGTGAGTTTCTAGAGAAATTCACTTTTCAATTTTTCCTAAGTAGACTTAGGAAAATAATTACTGATTAATTACCTTAATTGAGTTTACTTAGGTGGATTTTCCAAACGATTTTGCCTGGAGTTCTAGTGTTTCTTAGCTCTTGACCAAAGTCGAGATTAGAACACCATTTGATGCTACAAAACTAGCACTCCCTCTTAGTGAGAAGAAACACCTAATCTCCATAGTATCTCCCATACATCGCCGTTACATGTCCGGCAATCAGAAGTAACCGCTTACCTGCCTACCAAACCATTGTGAAATCTTGATCTGCTTGTTGCTCGAAGCAACTAACTTTGCATCTATGTTACGACATCGCACTATGCAAATTCCTTTAATGCCAACTCTACATCGCGCTACAATTGATCTCATGCCGTCGTTGTTGTTGTCTAACCGAGAAATGAATCAACTCAGGTCCTATGAGCTGCAACTTTCTCTTGAGAATTTGACTACTACTAGTTGCCGACTGCTCCTACCGAGAATACAGGCTGCCGGTGAATCGGGGATACCGTAACCGTCCTCAAGAACCGATCGCACCATTTGACCATCGATCCATCCGCCATCATCAGGCTCCGTGTAACAAGGTATGAGGGAACACCCGTCTAATGCTATCCTCCATTGATCTTGCCCAAATCTCTCGCAACTCGAACTTTGATCTTACTCATACTATCAGCAGCACGCTTCCGTTGCTATCTCTCGCATTGCTGTCGCAACTACTACAATAACAGACGCCGATCTCCCCTGCATCCGTTGAATTTTAGTTAAACTGAGGGGGAGGGGGTGAATTAGTTTAACACATACATGAGCTTTTTAAAATTTTCATCAAATTTTATTTACAACTTACTTTTATAACCAACCTTAGTGTATAGCCTTAACATGTTAAAAGAAGTATTAAATTAATGTGATATCAAACTGCTATGAGAGCAAAGAAACATAAAGGATCAAAATCATCTAAGAATACGTACAACACGTATAGAGATAACATATAAGTGGAACCCATAAAGGAGAAAACCACATCTTATTATTGTTGTGACATGCAAAGGCAAGCTCCTACCTTTCTCACCACAGCTTTAACACATGAGCTTTTAAATTTTTCATCACTTATTTACAACTTACTTTTATAACCAACCTTTAGTGTATGAACAAATTTTAACATAAGTAAAGAAGTATTAAATTAATGTGACATCAAACTTATTATGAGAAGAAATAAACATAAAGTGAATTTGTAACCATCTCAAGATTACTTGCATAGCCATGTATAGAGACAACATATAGAAGTGAAACCCATAAAGGAGAAAACTACATCTTATTATTGTTGTAGATGCAAAAGTGCTTCTCCCTACTCCCTCTCACCACGTTTTCCCCATAGTATACCAACCCACAGTAGAGGCTCCAGTCCTCAATTCAAGTAGTTACAACTTGCAAGGAAGCTCCAACTCCCTTCAATTTTCAAGTGTGCACCAACTCATTGATACCAACCTCACAAATTTGAATCATTGTTCTTATCAGTTTCAACTTGATAGGAAGTCTAACTTCCTCAATTTATCAAAAGAGAAATGTTTTATTTGATTTACCTCAAAGAGAATGCTCTCCGTTCTATAGCATCCTTTCTCGCTCCTCTTCCTATCTTCTCCGCCCAATCTTCTTATACTTTGCATTCTCTATCCTTACTCTCTCTCACTTCTTTATGTATATCAAGTTGATATTTATATATAGAGTTCAATTGTTGATCACGTTTGTATTTCACAAGGAATTTGGAGGGAATAGCCAGACTTTTGATCTCTCAGCTTTCTGCTTTCTTTGTCCAACTCATTAAAACTATAACAATATGTACAAATTTCAATGTTACAGTTGGAGTTTTGTTTTTCTATCTGAGATCATTAAATGCATCACAAACAAGAAAATCAATTACAACATTTACATTCATTATTTTCAAGCATGAGACAATCTTACTCAGCCCATTTTCTCGTTTTTGGTTTGCTGGCTTTTATCTTTTTTGTCGTTGTCGTAGAATCGGTTTCAGCTTCTTCTACTGCAGTCTTCCATATTTTCCAGCTTTTCAGGCTTGTACACTGTTTAAATTCATTCCCTTGCATATTCCCCGTTCACCGTGATTGTGTGTCTTCCTGTGATAAGAGAATCATTGATCTAAATATGGGCAAATTCCAATGTTTTTGTTTCCATCAAGTGCTTTAAATAATCGATGCTTAGTGCTTTAATGCATGGTCATAAATCTAATATATGCTCTCTCCCCGTTTTCCTCTCTCGTTCATCAACAACAACCACTTTCTTTTTCGTTTCAATTTTTCGAGCATTTTCCTCGTTCATTGCAAATATAATCATTACTGTATAACTGTTTTTTATTCAACACAAATAACTCTCTGAGATATCATAATGTATTAACTCTGTACCCGCCTATATAACTTACATAAACCTTTATAATAAGCAAATTATCACCGCACTACCATTGAATATCAAACCATATATTAGATTAAAAAGTCGACAAATTATATTCAAGAGTCCGGCTCCCACTGTGACTTTTATCACCGCATTCACCTTTTAATGCTAAAATACATATATTAAGATCTTGGTTTTATATCAATAATACAACTATTAACTTCATGCTAGCTTAATGGTGGTAATCCCGCCTACAACATATCCATACTTGCTGACCAATTCAATGTACCTTAAGCTAGTCAAACCAGTTACCGATACATGGACTGTCCTACAAGAATATAATCAGTGGTTTACATTCCCATCATGGAGGGTTGCCTGGGTTGATGCATCCAATCCTGACATAGCAAGTTTCTCGCGTTAATTTTGGCCCCGAACTTTAACATCCCAAAAGCACGCAATACGTGGTTTTTGAAAGTCCACTTCAAACCACGTGTCAAATGCTCAACCGTATCGCTGCTGTTTCAATACAAAATTTTTTACCACCTTGATCACACGCTATACCGCCGGATTTAAGCCTCTAAACCACATCTACCGTTTTTATACCTCACTCTGCCTGTTCTTACCCGTGTCTCGCCTAACTTCATAACATATTTGTATGGCCTACACTCTAATACTTAAATCTTGTACGAGTAATCTTGCAAAGGTTCATTTAATGATAATGTATTATAACGTAGTCTTGAATTTGATTTAGCGCTAATGACCTTCCGGTCCCACAATTCACACGGAAGATGAATTTGGTTGTCTCAGCCCTTCTATCCGATCTACGAGGTGTTGTCGCGCCTCACTTCGGTGATCCGACGTCCCTAATCATATATCTCGCTACAGAATTACGCATTAGTCCTCTTAACTTGCGATGAGAGTGGTTTTACAAACTTGCTCAAGGACACGTGCGGCTCAATGGCATCGATCTCTGCTCAACTTGGGAATACAACTTTTCGTACAAAAGTTAAAAAGGTGGGGTTGGTTTCAACTTGGGGCACACATCAAGCCGCGCATCATGGTTCCTAGTTTGCACATGGTTCCGTCCCCGTTGCATTTAATGTACCATTTATTTGATTTATAACTTCGTTTCTTGCCTCTTCTCCCTTGATACATAGCTCCACCTTCTATTCTCGTTTTCATCGCTCTCGTTTGACGACCGTTATTCCGCGCAGTTTTATCTAACTCGCATTTTTAATCTCATGTCGTGGCTCGATCTCACCTGCAGTTTCAATATATGCCTTTGTTATATACAAAAGATATATATACCCTGCCTCAAAAAATTTTGTTTCTTATTTCTACTTTAACATAAAAAACGTGTTTCATTCTTACTTTTAATACGACGCTGTATACGAACCCCAAACTCAATAGGTTTTCACTGCCGTTTCCTGCCCACCTCTTATCCTCGTGGTTCCATCTTGACCTTTCAATGGTTTATATACACATTTTGTTAAATTTTGGTGCCTTTGCATGTGTTAAACTAATGGGCTTTATCGTAAACTCACGCATTCTGTGTTTGTATTTCGAATTCTTCGAAGCCCTTATCAGATTTCAGATGGTAGTCATTGCTTGCCAAATGTAAACATCCGGTCCTTTCAGCCCTATATGTATACTGCAGAGGCACCGCCTCTCATGCTTCCTTTCTACACATCTCAGCCATCAGATTCGCTTTACTTCTTTCTCACTTTGTTCTCCTCATGCTCCGCAAATATTGTCACTATATCCCGCTTGCCTCTCGCCGTCCTTGCCACTTGCTGCCCCGTCGTTGTCCTTGCCATCAATGACAACATTTCCAACAAGCCTTCCCTTTGGCATTGATGGCAATACACTCTCCGTTTGCCTTTTAGACCTCTTCCTCCTCGCTTGCTCTTCTTCCCTTTGACATCAATGGCAAGGGGTTGCTCATTTTTCAGTGTGCTTTCAACTCTCGCCTATTGACCTGTCTCATGCTTCCCTTGCTAGCTGATCTCCCCCTGGAATGATATTTTCATTTCTGTTCTCCCCCTGAATCTATGCTTTCTCTTCATATCAGAGAGTAGCATCTACAGATACTACCCCTAGTCTATCTCTCAAATATTCAAATGGTTCTCTAGCAAGAGGTTTGGTAAATATATCTGTTGTCTGTTCTTTTGCTGGTACATATTCCAACTTTACTACCTTTTGAGCCACTTGTTCTCGGAGAAAATGATACTTGATTGGGATATGTTTAGTTTTTGAATGAAGCACATGATTTTTTGATATACTTATAGCACTTGTATTATCACATTTGATTGAGATAGGTTCATCAATGCTTACCTTCATGTCTTGGGGGGTTTGCTTCATCCACATGACTTGTGTACAACATGCTGCTGCTGCTATATATTCTGCTTCTGTTGTAGATAGAGAGATAGATGTTTGTTTCTTGCTTAACCATGCCACCAGACTTTCTCCTAGATAGAATGCACCTCCACTTGTGCTTTTCCTGTCATCCACACAGCTGGCCCAATCTACATCTGTGTATGTTGTCAAAGTGAAGCTTTTTCCTTTAGGATACCAAATTCCATACTAAGTTGTTCCTTGTAGATATCTGAATATTCTTTTGACTGCAAGAAGGTGATTTTGTTTAGGTGTTGCTTGATATCTAGCCACTAGTCCTACTACTAGCATGATGTCTGGTCTTGATGCTGTCAGATATAGCAGACATCCTATCATGTATTTGTAGAGTTTTTGAGCTATATCAGCAAATCCATCATCAGCACACAGCTTGCATCCCGTGATCATGGGAGTTTACACAAGTTTGCAGTCCTCCATTTTGAACTTTTTCAACATTTATTTTAAGTATTTTTCTTATGAGATGAATGTACCTGTGTTCTTTTGCTGAATTTGAAGTCCTAAGTAGAAACTGAGCTCTCCAATCATGGACATCTCAAACTTTGATTTCATCTCCTCAGCAAACCCTTTTGCTAGTTCATCTCTGTTGCTTCCAAACATAATGTCATCAACATATACTACAATAATCAAGAGTTCATTTTCATGGGCTTTTATGTATAGATTGCTTTCTGCTCCTCCTCTCTTAAAGCCTTGGTTTTGCAAATATTTATCCAGCCTTGAGTACCAGGCACGAGGAGCTTGTTTTAGTCCATATAGAGCCTTCTTTAGTCTGCATACATAGTCTTCTTTGTTTGTTAATGAGAAGCCTTCTGGTTGTTCCATGTAGACTTCTTCTTCTAGATCTCCATTTAGAAATGCAGATTTCACATCCATTTGATATACCTTGAAGTCTTGGTAGCATGCAAAGGCAAGAAACATTCTGATAGCTTCCATTCTGGCTACAGGGGCAAATGTTTCATCGTAATCAAGTCCTTCAATTTGTGAATATCCTTTGCAGACAAGTCTGGCTTTATTCCTGATTATCTGTCCTTCCTCATTCATTTTATTTTTGAGTACCCATTTTGAGCCTATAACATTTTTCTCAGTGGGTCTAGGAACTAGTTCCCAGGTGTTGTTCTTCTCAATTTGGTCCAATTCTTCATTCATAGCATTCACCCAAGACTTGTCCTTGCTGGCTTCTTCAAATTCCTTTGGCTCTATTTGTGATAACATGGCTATGTATACCTCTTCTGTCTGTTCTGTTAGCTGCCTTCTTGTCTGGACCCCTACTCTCTTGTCTCCTATGATCTAATATTCAGGATGGTTCTTTTGAGTGTATCTTGAGGGGGCTTTCGAGCTCAGTTCAATGTCTTCTATTGTCTTTCTAGTTTCATCATCATCTTGGTTTTCTTCTTCATGACTGTCTGATGGACTGCTGCAGTCTGTATCTCTTGTATTGTTTGGAAGTTCTTCATCAAATCTCACGTCAATGCTTTCTACTATTTTTTAAAGAGTCTTGTTGTAGCACCTGTACCCTTTACTTTTGGATGCATATCCTAGAAATATCCCTTCATCTACTCTTGCATCAAATTTCCCAAGATTTTCATCATTATTATTTATGTAACACTTGCTTCCAAAGATTCTAAAATGTTTGATTGAAGCTGGTTTCCCATGCCATAGTTCATAGGGAGTCTTGTCACTGCTTGGCCTTAAGTGAGATTTATTAAGGATATGCACCGCTGTGTGTACTGCTTCTGCCCAGAAGGTTTGAGGAATATTACTCTCTTGCATCATGGCTTTGGCAATTTGTTGTACAGATCTGTTTTGTCTCTCTGCTACTCCATTCTGCTGAGGTGTCCCTGCAATAGTAAATTGTTGCTTTATGCCATGTTCATTGCATAGGTCTGCAAAGTCATAATCAGTGAATTCACCTCCTCTGTCTGATCTAATGCATTTTAGCTTGCATCTTGTCTGATTTTCTGCTAAAGCTTTGAATATTTTGAATTTTTCCAGAGCTTCCGATTTATTCTTGAGAAATGCAACCCATGTCATTCTGGAGAAATCATCTATTATCAGCATGAAGTAGGATTCTCCACTTGGTGTTTTAGTTCTTGCAGGTCCACATAGGTCCATGTGCACAAGTTGGAGTGGTCTTCTTCTTGATAACTCATCTTTGGCCTTAAATGATGTGCGGGTCTGTTTGCCCAGTTGACAAGATTTGCATATGGTATTAGAAGGCCTTTTTATTTCTGGCATGTCTCTGACAGCTTTCTTCTTGCTTAGTCTGATGATGTGATTGAAGTTGAGATGTCCCAACTTTTTATGCCATAACCATGACTCCTCAAGCTTGCTAAGATGACATGCTTCATCTTCCTCTTTCACAATGTAAACATTACTCTCTGTTCGAACTCCTTTGAGCAGAGTCTTACCTGTGGTGCTTGATCTGACTTCACAATCTTGTGCTCTAAAAAGAACTTCACAGCCTTTATCACACATTTGACTGACACTAAGCAAATTTGCTTTCAGCCCATCTACAAATAGTACATCTTGGGCCTTTCCTCTGCCATTATCTAGGCTGACTGAGCCTTTTCCTTTTATTTTTCCTGATTTATCATTGCCAAAAGTAACATTTCCAGATTTCTTTTCATCAAACGTTATAAACTTGCTTTTGTCTCCAGTCATGTGTTTTGAGCAGCCACTGTCCAAATACCACTGGCTTTTCAGGTCTTGAGCAGTTAGAGCCAAGTCACATTTATTCACCTTCTTTATCCACTGGAAGCACCCTTTTGTTTGGTATCTTTTGTGAGATGATGAACTACATCTTCTAAGAGGACATTTGGAAGGCATATGTCCAACTTCATTGCATACACAACATTTTATCATAATTTTTGTAGAATTGTGAGTATGAACAAAATTTCTTTGATTCATAAACCTCCTTGAGGTGTTGAACATCAATCTTTGTCCATACTTTCTACACTCAATGATTTTATGGCCAAATTCCTTACAATAAAAACAGTAACCATAGAAACTATTTGCATACCTGCTGTAAGGTTGTCTTCTCCATTTGTTTGCGTGAGACAGTCTCTTCACTGTTTGCATCTTTGGCTGGTTTGAATTACTCCTCCTTGCATGACAATATGCAGCAATGTGTCCCAGTTTGTGGCAGACATAACAGGTGGCATTCTTCATAGGAGGGAATAGTCTCCTTTGATGGCTTCCAAATTTGACATACTCAGGGGTATATGATCTTTTTTCTGTTGTCTTAGTATTTATTTCATTCTTTGTTATTAGAGGATTCTTCTGGGTTCTGTCTCCCTTCTTACATGTTTCTTCTTTTGTAGGAATTATTTGAACTGCTTCATCATCCTTCTTTGCTTTTACAAAAATAATTTCTCTGTTTTCTTTTTCTTTGCTTTTATTTGATTCTCCTTCATAGCCTATTCTAGTTTTTATCAAAGGATATCTTTGAGCATCCAGAATTTCGTTCAACTTACCAGAGCTTGTTGTTTGAGAAGAATTTATAGCCATTTTGTTAAATTTGGACAACTAGGTCCAAACTCCATCTTGTGATGCTCAGATGAAGATTCCAATATTTGTATTGGATTCCTCTTTCGGAGAGGTGTAAAATCGATATAAAATTGATTTTAATCTGATGAGCAGAACATTTATTTTGAATTTATTATTTATAATAAATTTAAGTGCAGGTCGGCCTTAAGGTTTTACACCCCCAGCGGATGTGTCACACACCTCAATGATGGATATAAATACAGTCAACGTTGGAGAGCATTTCACTCACTCAACATCACACATCTTTCTCCTCTGATTATCTACGAGCATCTGAGAAGCAGTTTCATCTCCCACGTGAGAAGAAGGACGAAATCTACTGCAGCAAAAGGACGAAATTTACCGCAGCAAATTTTCTGCAGTTAGGGTTTCTAGGGAAGTTTGACCAGCGTTGACTTTGGTCAACGCATGGTCCATTTGAGCTGAAATTTTGTGTAGAGTTCGATTTTTGAAGGCCGTACTCATTGGCACAAAAATCAAGGTCAAAAGGTTGACCGAAGTTGGAGCTGCATTGACTTTATTGTTGTTGCCCTGCGTTGACTTTTTCTGGACTGCGTTGACTTTTCTGGGGTTGACTCTGAGTTGACTGGATGATTGATTTGAGGACTGTTGTGACACATTTTGGGTTGGCCAATCAAGAAGACTTTGCTGGTTGAAGCATCCTGCTGACCGCCGTAACGCAGCAACACATTCTCCTGTTTCTGGTTTGTCTTCTATAGATCCACTGGTATGTTCTATCAGCATTTTTACTTAACTGTTTATGTGATTGCTGTTATAAAAGTAAAGTTGCATCAAGCATAGAACATCTACAAAAATTTACATGGTATCAGAGCTAAGGTGAAGACAAGCCCTAACTTATAGCAATCACCAAAAGAGAAAAATGAGTTCCACAAGTTATGGCTTCAAGGAGGATGACAAGCTAACTGGAAGGGATGACTTCCATGCTTGGAAGATGATATTAGATCTCAAATTAGAAGACCATGATCTCATGGACTATGTACTGGGTAAGATACAAGAACCTCCATCCACTGCTACTGCTGTTGCTAAAACCAAGTATAAGAAGGGGGAGATCAAAGCAAAGCTAATGATCAGGGAATCCATACATAAAAGCCTGGTTGCCTACATATCTGAGCTAGGCACATCCAAGGAGATGTATGATAAGCCGATACAAATATTCAAGGTAAACAATGCAAACCAAGTGCTATTCTTCAAGAATCAATTGAAGAATCTGAAGAAAGGCAGGGATGAGTCTGTCCAAACATACTTTCTGAAATTGACCGAGATCAGGAACAATCTGCTGGCTATTGGGGAGACAATAGC
>JAXQQM020088968.1:0-34780 GCA_034641835.2 Pinus albicaulis
CACAGCTGAAAGTAAACGCGAGAAACAGTGAAGGAGGCATCCTGAAACATCTTTCCTGACCCTAGTTGGAAAGTGATCACCTAAACTAGGTGGGGGCCACACAAGTGATTTTTGTCGCAAAGTCTATTTTTAGACTATGTCTATTTTTAGACATATGGATCATGGTCTATGAGTTGCAGGATGATATTTATGGATGATTGGTAAAGTTGGTAAAAATAGATGGACCTCTATTTTTAGACATTGGGCGAAGTCTATTTTTAGACTGCCAGTCTAAAAATAGATCAGTCAAATATTATTAGCCCTTAATAATATTTGGACTATAAACTTCAGTTTATCCTCTTGCAGCACTTCAGTTGGAGCTACGGATGTGGCCCATGCACCTGACAGAAGGAATTACGCTATTCCTAGGGGTTTGGTGAGCTCATGCATGGTTGACTTCAGTTAGAACTCAAGTGGCGAAGTTTGGTGGAGTTGATGAGACAGTTGGTGGAGTTGTGTTCTGTTTAACTTAGTTGAACTAGTTGTATTTAGTCTAACTGAAAAATACACTAGTGATGAGTGGTGTGAATTAATTATTAATTAATTCACTAATTATTAACTCATAAATCAACTAAAGAACACATCGGTTAACTGCAGTGCATGGACAGTTCAGTGGAGACCAGTGTTAGAGGTGGGTGAAAGGGTGGAGTCTACTATCAGTTGTGACTATAGTGTGCATGAGATTTGCACAATCATTGGAGGAGATTTCCAATGAGGATTGTGCAGTTAAATCCAAGGGAATTTGAATTCATTCCATCCATTCTCTCATCTTGGATTGTGCAGTAGAGGCAGGCAAACAGTGGAGGAGTTTTGAACTTGTGACTTGTTCAAAACTGAGCTAGTTTGTGTGTAACTTTTGGAGACAGTGCTGAGTACTTGTGAGGAGTATTGTACTGATATTGTTACATGGTTCTTCTTCATTATAATATATAAAAAGTAGGGTGTTTTCAGCTGTAAGCTTTCCCCGGTATACATACTGTGTTATATGTGTTGAATTTCTATGTGCGCATGTGAATGTTTTCAATACCGCTTGTTGTTTTATTTCCGCATGTGATGATTAATGTGTAGAAGAGATTATGTGTTATGTATGAAGCTCAAATAGTATGTGACCAGGATAATATGGGGTGAATAATTCGACAAGTATTCAAATTTCTACAAACCGGGAGGTTTACGGTTTCTACCAATTTTGAGGTGTCTCTGGTTCGGTTTTCTTGAGGGTGCCTTTTCCCATGACTTTCATGAAAAAATTTTAAAAACAAAAGGAAAGCAGAGGGGATATGAGGGACAGAATACTTGTGCAGAGGGAAATCTACTCGGGAAAACGACGCGGGGGTATCGACAGTGACTGGGTAGACCTGGCACTAGCTCCCACTTAGTTTATACCGTAGCTGGAAAACCTGTAAATTTCACTGCAGTAAAATACGGGAGGACCGATATCTAAGACTGAGAGTTCTTAGGTAAAAGGCGGAGAGGTAACGTAAGTGAGGTGAGTGTCATAAGGACACTGACAGTGGAGCATGCGGCGCATAGGGATTGGGCGTTAACTGGAAGTTGGCGATCACCGCGTGCCGGGTTTAATACTGGTACGGGCCTCGGTACCAGCTCACCTATGGACTTACCTTACCTTTCTACCGCATAGATAACACGGTTCTTGAAACATATTTCTAATAGAACTGGCAAAATACACAGCGTACAGACCTCTAGGGCCTGCACATAGTTCTGCCACATCACCCTTACCTTGGGTCCACCCCGTGGCACGTCACCATAATTCCGCCGGGGTATGAGTCTTTACCCCCTTCCGCTCCTTGACCCCCTCGGAATTTCACATACGGAGATTCCTTTTTCATGCCTATTATGAAAGCGGCAAGCCTTATGGTTTTTTTTTTTTTTTTGCGCCCTTTATACCGCACCTTTACCTTTTAGCTTTGTGTTTGAAACCTTTTCGAACATATGCTTAGTTTTTCAGACACGTGACTTATCTTAACATTGTTTCTTTCCAACCCTCATTTAAATGTTTCACCACCTGTTATAACATTCGATACATGGCTCCTTACGGGTTACTTTAAAAATAACTGATGTTAACTAATGATCAACAACCACCACCGATAATGGTGGATCGAACCTACAACCTGTGGAATACCAATATAAGCGACGAACAAATTTCCAGTAGAGTAAATTTAATCCTAAAAGTGCCCATGAGATTTTCACGTAATTTCCATTTCATAATATGTAAACCAATAAAAATCCTTTAAATTTAAAAAGAGGTACATGTAAATATTTTGGAGGGAAAAGAAGAAAAACTTTTTTTTTTAATTATAGTTTTGGCTTATCTTCTTATAGGTTTACTCAAATTTCAATTGTAGACACTCGTTGGATGCGGAATTAAATTCCACATCCAACGAGTACCCATTGTGAATACTTTTGAGAAGATCCACATTGATAAAAAATGAATATAAATTAATAAATCATGTCTTTATTAATGTATCTTCAATTTTTATCAATGTGGGTCTTCTCAAAAGTATGCATAATGGGTACTCATTGGATGTGGAATTTAATTATTCATCCAACGAGTGTCTACACTTGAAATTTGAGTAAACCTATAAGCAGAAAAGCCAAAAATGCCATTAAAAAGAAGTAGTTTACATCTTTTCCCTCCAAAATTCATCTCTTATTTTATTATTTTAACTGTTATTTTATTATTTTTCCTTAGGAGGCCACTTTTAGGCTGAAATTTCCTCTAATGATTGGGAACCAAATTGTTGCAAAATTTAGAGAGTCGAGACCTTTTGTTGAGTAGTTTATAGGTAGATTGAAGAAAGAGACCTATTTTTGTCATTTTTTAACCATTTTGAGCTCAAGAAGAGCCTAAACAGGGGTTTTTGAGCATTATGGATGTATTTCCAATGTTATTTTTGAACATTTAAGTTTATATGATGATGTATTGAGAATTGGAGCATATAATAAAAAGGAAAACATTGGAAGCTAGACCCAGAAATGTAGCCCAAGAGGGGTGAACTCCGTTATCAATTTGTTTGTGTTTGATGTTGCATGTTTTTCCATTTTTAACTATTTAAATTTTACAAAATTTACTTAATTTTGTGTACTTTTTCAATCACAATCAATTTCCTAAAAGACATGAACTATCTTACAAATTATTTCATGAAACCTTCACCTTTTATTTTTGGATTAGTTTGGTATCAGAGCATGGTTTTTGTGAAGGTTTGACAAAATTTGCAAGGTTTTTTAATGCTTACAAGGTATAAATTGAGAAGAGTAGAAGGATAACTTGAAGAAACTAACCCTCAAATTAGCTCAAGGAGGCCACAAGCTCCACAAGTCATGGCACATGAAGAAGGAAAAGGAAAAGAGTGTTATATTACCAAATGGGGAAAGCAGCAATATATCACATAAAAATGGAAAGTAGCAGTGAATACATAAATATACCATTTGTTGGGAAAAATCTTTGAGAGGGGGGAGTGAATCAGTATTTACTGCATGTTCAAAACTTTTTACTTTTTCATTCCTTAAAACCCATACGCTACTTTGATGAAGCCAAGTAGCGTATACACGCGGATATCCTTCATAAAACTCGCGTATACACAGAGATCTAATTATGCCATTAGTTCTTCACTTATATCATTCCATCATTCATTCATTAGATGTTCTATAAACAGTAAACATGTGCAGTAAGAACAGAATAAACCATCACACACAAAGCATCACACATGAACACCAGGATTTTTAGGTGGAAACCCAAGTCGGGAGAAAACCACCGCTGCAGTTGCTCAGCCTTCAATATTTTATTATAGAGAAAACATCTTACAACATATGTGCTGGCGCAGACTTGACCAGCACGCAGGCACCCACCTGCGCTCGTTTACCAGCCTCTCCTGGAAGAGAGCTCCAACCCCCTGACTCGTTTACCAGCCTCACCTGGAAGGGAGCTACGACCCCCCGATCTCGTTTACCAGCCTCACCTGGAAGGGAGCTACGACCCCCTGACTGAAGGCTACAACCCTCAGCACCACCTTGGACCACGTTTCATCAATTTTCACACTGGATCCAACAACTTCAATAGAACACCACTTGCAGGCCACATTTCATCATATTTTCATATTGGACCCTTTCCATACTTTTAAGCACAAACATACATCACCAACAGATACATATCAACACAGATCAGATAGCAGAAACACAGCAGAACAGATCAGATATTTCATACCCCTTGCTTCAGCAAACCCTAGTTTGCATACGCGCTTTCCCTTCACTGATGTCGCGTATATACGCACTTCCGTCCACACAAACCAGCGTATACCTCAGTGTATATTTCATTGCGCATACGCGCTTTTACTTCAGCGAAGCCGCGTATATACGCGCTTCCTCCGCGGCGAAGTAGCGTATAGATCTTCAATCATTACAGAGCAGCATACTTCTTCAGATCAGATATTTAGTTCAGAATCAACCCTTTACATCAGACAGATGTTCGCCTTATCTCAGATCTAATCACTCCATAAACAAATCTAGCAGATACAAGTACATTTCAGATCTAGAGATCCCGCTTCATCATTTCTTCATAGGTGCATCATAGATTTAGATCTATCATCAAACCTTTACCCTTTCCATACAGATATACTTCACAGAGAAGTATTCATTCAAGCTCAGACATCTTGCACCCACACTCATGATTTGCACAATGAATTTCTTCTCCTTATATAGGTTTATCCTTTTCAATACCATGAGCCCCTTTTTTCAATACCATGGGCCAAAACAATACCATGAGCCCAAAACTACCTGGACGGGGTTAATTAGGTGGATCATTACCCAATACAATGGGTCAATACCATGGTGGTTACCCCTGGTTTTGCACTTTTTGAGCGCTTTTGCCCATACGCGACTTGGAACGTTCCTTTCCGCGTGCATACGCGACTTCCCCTAGGCAAATCCGCGTATACTTAGAGACATACTCTTTTCATCATACTTTGAGCACATTCTGAATTCCTTTCTTTATTCCCTTATGTTCTTACTGCAGATACATCAGATTTCCTTCATCAGGAACATATTTTATCAAGCACAGCTTCATCAAATAAGTTGCCATTATCTTCATCAAGTGGGTTGTCTTTCAAGGACAACACTCAGCATCATATTGTCAACAAACATCATATCACATCAGATTTACATCATTTATCAAGTCCATCAAGTCAAGAATAACTTCATCAGGTGGATTGCCATCAAGGACAACACATGTCAACAGTCGCATGTCTTCATCTTCATTCAGTGGGTTGCCATCAAGGACAACACTCTGCATCATATTTCCAACAATCTCCCCCTTTGGACTTGATGGCAACCACGATGGTGTTTGGTTACCACAGCAGATAGATACCATGTCGCTCTCCCAAGTGTTTGACATCATTATCTTCTCTTCATTCAAACACCATGTCACTCTCCCCCATTTTTACCATGTCACTCTCTCCATTTTTGCCATGTCACTCTCTCCATTTTTGGCATCATTCAAACACCATGTCACTCTCCCCCTTTGACATCAAGGGCAAAGGGCACATCATTATCTTCATTCAAACACCATGTCACTCTCCCCCTTTTACATCAAGGGCAAAGGAAAAAACCAACAGATCAAAACCAACACACTCTCCCCCTTTGACATCAAGGGCAACGGGCGGATCAAAACCAACACACTCACCCCCTTTTCTCCTCATGTAGAAGAAGCATTCTGCAGATCTGATGTATAATGAAGTGACCAAGCTCCCCCTGAGTTCATGCTGAATATTTTTCAATGAATTACATGACTCTATGAACTTCCTATCACCAAAAGACTCATACTTACATCAAATATCCAACCAAGTGGATTTACATATAAGACTCAAGTACCCAACCAAGTGGGTTTACACATTTCAACTCAGCTTCCCAACCAAGTGGGTTTACAAAAATTGACTCAGCTACCCAACCAAGTGGGTTTACAAATTTGACAAGTCCTTACATGACTGAATATTATAATTTTACAACATGGGTCTCAACCAGACCTTTTCATCAAAATAAAAATATGGCTTTTCATAATCAATACCAAAAAGGACCTCAAGAGAGATCATATATCAGAACCACCATAATGCCAGCAATGCATTATACTCAGCAAAAACTAATGCTCCCCCTGAATCTGTGCATTCATGCGTCCTTTTCATATGACTAAGGCTCCCCCTTAGTTTGTGCATCCTGAACACTTTCACCAACAAATCATCAAGGCATCTTCATCAAAAACATTAGAAACAGAAATATGAGAACTGGAACACCACCAGAGATACCAAAAAATATCAGAGATACCAAACAGCACTGCAGCTGTGCTGAAAAGAGCTGACTCCAAGAAAAAATTGTCAGCAATCAAACATACGCGGTTTTCTGTGTAGGAACTCGCGTGTATATGCGACTGTGTTTCAGGAAACCCGCGTATCCCAAGCTATCTTCTAAATTTCAACCAGATCTGATTCTCTGTGAGGCAAAGACAGTGTTCAGCTTCTTTTTGGGACATTTGAAAGCTTCCCTGGACTACAGATATATAGAACAGTGTAGTTGTGTCTTCAAGCGTCATCCAATGGTTGTAGCAAAGGCACATTAGTAACCAGGCCTTCAGATTCTTTGCAGCATCAATACAATCTTTCGAAGAAAGTTTATCATATCAGAACAACAACTTCCCATAAGTGTCAAGCAATCATTCATGTGGTCCACCACCATCCTACAGCACCATGACCTTTAAGATTTAACATGAAGTAACATATGTAGGCAAAAGATCTCAACCATAGTAACAAACTCTGCATGATCTAATCTTATTTCTGAATCACACGACATCCAACTCATCCATGTGTGAGCACAAAATATACTTATCAGCAACTAGGGCTCAAAAACTCATCATAATAAACCATGTACCAAGTCATCATCATTTGAGCATGAGTATCACAAAAACCACAGAATAAGCAGTCATATTGCCAACAATGCAATCATTAGTATTCAACCTGCTGCTCCCCCTAAACCAGTGCTCTTCCTTAACTTGTGCAATCAAGTAATCTTCACAAAGTAAGTCATCGGGGCAACTCTATCAGCAGTGATCTGTCTTACTAATTATAAGACTTCCATCTCAACAACGAATGCTCTTCATCATAAAGCAACCAAGCTTCATCCATAATCTTAAACACAAGAACCCATGTATCATTTCATTATCATGAGTATAACCAGAATGATGTTAACAGTGCAATCATCAGCAGTCAGACTGATGCTCCCCCTGATTCTCTGCTCCAGATCTTCAACTATCAGATAAGTTTTCTCTTCATCAATGCATACGCGGCTGTGTCAGCTGGAACTCGCGTGTATACGCGACTTTGTTTTATAGAACCCGCGTATGGAAAGTGTTACATTGAAAAATTCTCTTTCCTTCATCTCCCCCTGAGTTTGTACCTCCTGTACCTGTCCTTTCCACATCAGATGCGCTGTCAGAAGTAAACATAACCAGAATAATCAAATCAACCATGAGAGTCATCATGCATTGCTCCCCCTGTGACAATACATTAATAAATCTCATAATGTATCCCACATCGTCTCGTAGTCAATACAGTGTCGTGGTGGGAAAGTTGACATCTCGTAGGGTTTGAGGCAAGAATTTCTTACTTCCGTCTCCTTTCTTTCAAATTTGCTTGGAGCTTTTCCAACCGTGTGCCGAAAATTGTCCACTTTTATCTGTTCATCCCGCATTCTTTTTCTACATGTCCATACTTGTTACAAGCATAACATCTCATGTGGTCAGAGAAATAAACATAAGAATCATAATGAGTATTTCTAATCTTCCTCCTTTTACACTCAGCTGCTTTATGTCCATACTTGTTACATGAAAACAATATCCCTTGAAGAAACCAGAGTACCTTTCTATGTAGGAGCTCTTTGTTTGAGGCTGAAATGATCTGCTCCTGCAATTTGCTGCAACATGCCCATAATTAAGACATTTAAAAAAAACATTCAACATTCGTGAATGAATTCCTTGAGAATTCATGATTGTTGGTTGAGCTTTTGTCTCTTTCAACACTTCAGGTTTTGCATTGACTACCTCTGAATTTTTAGCCCTTCCTTGTGAGCTAGATTCTCCTTTAATAATTTCATGGAAACCAAGACCATGTTTGATAGCAGGAGACCTTTGATTACTCAGAATATTGTCCAAGATAATAGTACTATCATGAAACCTTAAAAGTTTAACCTTTTCTTCTAATTTACATTTGAGAATATTTACCTCAACCTCCAAGTCTTGACATTGCTTTGTCATGTTTTCTTCTTCCTTCTTCCATCTTCCTTTGTGCCTTCGTATTTAGGATTCTTTCAACCAATTTTCGTTTACTTTCACATGTTTGCTGTACTATTCTTCTTTTTCTTGATGCTTTGTTATTTTCTTTCGTAGACATGTTTTCAAATTTCTTCAAGTTCTCGTATCTTTCTTATTTGATTTATCCGTGTCTTTGAGTGGGAAATGATTTCTCGCTCAATTCCTTCCTTTTTCAAATGATGGTAGATGTTCCTCACTTCCTTCTTACTTGATGCTTCAAGTTTTGCTTGTAGAGAGATGATTCCAAATTTTCCAAGACCTTCATTCTTGCTTTTTAATTTTTCCGTATCCGTTTAGAGAAACGTCAGCTCAAGTCCTTCATTCTTCTCATTTGATTCTTCAAGTTCGTTTGCAGAGAGATAATTCCAGCTTGATATCCTTTACTTCGACTGTATACATCATCGAACATCCTTTTCAGTCTAAAACACAAAGCTTTGGAGGCAGCGTCCTTCTCATTAAATATCCTTTGTTGATCTTTGATAACCTTCTTTAAATCCGCAACATTACTTTCACTATCTACATCATTGCTTGCACAGATAAGATTACAAGGATCACTATCAGATTCATCTTTGTCAACTTCTGCTGTACCGGTTATCTGAGACATCTCCTTTCTTTGAGTATTTTGCTTCTTTGCCATGAGTACTTGTAGAGCTTGGTCAGAATCTTCTTCGGCTTCTTCTAGGTTGATAGCATATTCTTCACTATTGTTTGTACCACTAAGATCTTTCAAAGGATGATCCCAATCACTATCAGACTCATCTCCTTTGATTTCTGGTATCCATGCTCTCTGAAATATCTCCTTTCTTCGAGTAGGCTTCTTCTTTTGCTTCTTTCCCATTGCGACAGATCTCCTTCAAGCGATCAAGCTTCTGCAGAAGGACCACGCTCTGATACCAATTGTTGGGAAAACACCGAGAGGGGGGGGTGAATCAGTATTTACTGCATACTCAAAAATTTTCACTTTTTCATTCCTTAAAACCCATACGGTACTTTCCTTTAGTAAACTAGCGTATACACGCGGATATCTTTCATGAAACTAGCGTATACACAGAGATCTAGTTATGTCATTAGTTCTTTGCTTATATCGTTCCATCATTCATTCATCGGATGTCCAATAAATAGTAAACATGTGCAGTAAGAACAGAATAAGCCATCACACAAAGCATCACACATGAACACCAGGATTTTTAGGTGGAAACCCAAGTCGGGAGAAAACCACCGCTGCAGTTGCTCAGCCTTCAATATTTTATTACAGAGAAAACATTCACAACATATGTGTCACAGACGCACCAAAGACGCAGCACCCACCGTTACTGCTTAATGCCTCTTCCGGAAGGGAGGCCTCCAACCGACTCGTTTTACCGCCCGAGGGGAGCTATGACCCCCGATCTCATTTTTACCAGCCTCTCCTGGAAGGGAGCTACAACCCCCTGACTGAAGGCTACAACCTTCAGCACCACCTTGGACCACGTTTCATCAATTTTCACACTGGATCCAACCAACTTCAATAGAACAACATTTGCAGGCCACGTTTCATCATATTTTCACACTGGACCCTTTCCATACTTTTAAGCACAATCTTACATCACCAACAAATACTTATCAACACAGATCAGATAGCAGAAACACAGCAGAACAGATCAGATATTTCATACCCCTTGCTTCAGCAAGCCCTAGTTTGCATACGCGCTTTCCCTTTACTGATGTCGCGTATATACGCGCTTCCGTCCACACAAACCAACGTATACCTCAGTGTATATTTCATTGCGCATACGCGCTTTCACTTCATCAAAGCTGCGTATATACGCGCTTCCTCCGCGGCAAAGTAGCGTATAGATCTTCAATCATTATAGAGCAGCATACTTCTACAGATCAGACATTCAGTTCAGATTTACCCTTTTACTTCAGACAGATGTTCGCCCAGATGTTCGCCTCATCACAGATCTAGTCACTCCATAAACAGATCTAGCAAATACAAGTACATTTCAGATCTAGAAGTCCCGCTTCATCATTTCTTCATAAGTGCATCATAGATTCAGATCTATCATCAACCCTTTACCCTTTCCATACAGATATACTTCATAGAGAAGTATTCATTCAAGCTCAGACATCTTGCTCTCACAATCATGATTTGCACAATGAAATTCTTCTCCTTATATAGGTTTATCCTTTTTCAATACCATGAGCCCCTTTTTCAATACCATGGGCCAAAACAACATCATGAGCCCAAAACTACCTGGACGGGGTCAATTAGGCGGATCATTACCCAATACAATGGGTCAATACCATGGTGGTTACCCCTAGTTTTGCACTTTTTGAGCGCTTTTGCCCATACGCGACTTGGAACGTTCCTTTCCGCGTGCATACGCGACTTCCCCTAGGGAAATCCGCGTATACTTAGAGACATACTCTTTTCATCATACTTTGAGCACATTCTGAATTCCTTTCTTCATTCCCTTCTG
The DNA here is from genome assembly GCA_034641835.2 of Pinus albicaulis. NCBI lineage: Eukaryota > Viridiplantae > Streptophyta > Pinopsida > Pinales > Pinaceae > Pinus > Pinus albicaulis. The sequence goes on from JAXQQM020088968.1 coordinate 10,870, forward strand.
TTCTTACTGCAGATACATCAGATTTCCTTCATCAGGAACATATTCTATCAAGCATAGCTTCATCAAATAAGTTGCCATTATCTTCATCAAGTGGGTTGTCTTTCAAGGACAACACTCAGCATCATATTGTCAACAAACATCATATCACATCAGATTTACATCATTTATCAAGTCCATCAAGTCAAGAATAACTTCATCAGGTGGATTGCCATCAAGGACAACACATGTCAACAGTCACATGTCTTCATCTTCATTCAGTGGGTTGCCATCAAGGACAACACTCTGCATCATATTTCCAACATCTTGAAGTTATTTGTAGCATTGAGAATGGCTATCTCATTTGTGGTTTGTGGGGGAAGCCACATGATTTTTGGTGTGCACCATTGACACCACTTTGTACTTTCATGTTTCTATATTGTAGAATGATTGTGGCAGCAAAAAAGTGTCCAGAAAAGAACTTGATATTGTTTGATTTGATGCAGGCAAAGGATGCACTGTGCTGGTTCCATGTGAGGAACCCTGATCCACTTTCCGGTTGTCATATGACACCTTGTTTCCATTGGTTTTTGCTTCCATGTATTGCTGATATTTTTATGTTCATGGGGACCTTGGTTTGGAGAGTATGATATGAGTTGGAGATGCCCATTGGGAGTATGATCCTCTCTACTTTGCATGATTCATGTTTCCAGAGAAGTAATGGGCGGCCCATGATTGCCAAACTACATCTCTTTTCTTCATGTGGGAGGAGCCATTTGAAGAACTTGAGTTTTGGAGGAAGCACTTCATGGTTTATTTATTTGGTGAGGTAGCTTCAACCACTCTTGGAGGTCATAAAATTTCAACCCAAGATCAGCAGCAGCCCCATACTTACCATAAATTGAGAGAGAAACCACTTGGGTGGGAGGATCGAATCTCTCCATGCAGACCCAACACATTGTATGAACCGGGGGTTGATGATATTTTTGAGCTAACTAGATTGGCTCGTTTCATTTGGATGATAGCATGGGTGTGGAAGTCACTCATTGGAAATAATATTCCCCATGTTTATTATCACTCCTACCTTGAGGAGGCCATTGGACAACAAGGAGGTTTCCACTTACACTTTTCACCTTTCTGTGATGTGAGCCATATGGTTTTGAATGCTTGGGAGGAACCATTGGAGGACAGATTTGTAGAAAATAATTCTGAGAAGTGGTGGGGAATTTTGATGAGGAGGCCACAATAAGATGAGGGGAGGAATTTTTCTCTCCTTATACAGTTGCTTGAGGACAAGAAACATTTTGGAGGGGAGGATTGTAATATTCCAGAATTTTAGCCTTCAAGCTAAATGGAATATTGCAGTTGTTTTATCACTAGGTAGGTGAATACATGGGTAGGGAGGCCCATTAACCTCTTTAGAAGGATCAATAACACTGCTAATGTGAAAGGAGGAAGAATAAGCAGCTAATTTGAGCACCCTTAGGTGTGAACAGAGATGAGATCATATTGATTCAGTCAACTTTGACCAAGTCAACAAAGCTGTCTAGATACATTGAATCTCCTTGATCAACAACACAGTTTTGGTGGAGAACAACTTGCATGAGCTTGATGGCACATATGGATGGGACCCAATGTGAAGAGGTTCACTTGCTATATATGGAGAGGATGGGAGCCTTTGTTATGCATGCTTTTGATTATCATTTGATATTGGTCTGTTTAGACTTGGCTTCCTCTTGATGTTTAGCAGGGTTGCAGTGTTGTTTAGTACCGGGTGTTTCCGAGTGAGAATCCCATCTCTTCCCCTGAGAGGCCTCTTGGGAGAGATATGTACTATATTTATCCACATCTAGGCTTAAGGCCAAGCACCATTCTCCAGCCTCAACATTATTTCTATAGCAGAATATTGCTGTGTTGTAGGGTGTTGCAATGGATGTTTGTTAACACCACTTCCAAGTCTGTTTCTAAGTAGAGGGTGCCTTCCTTCCCTTGAGAGATCAACTAGGAATATTTTTGAGAACATTTCACATCTTGGAAGTAGGCCAAAGTATTCCTCATCTCCTACAGTGCAGTCCCTTGCAGGAACTACATCATTTTGCATAGATTTGTTGCAGTAAGGTTTAGACCCTTGTATTTGAGGTAGTTTCCTTGGATAAGGGCCAACCCTTCTCCTGGAAAGTTAGAGTGTAATATCCTAAAATAGGATTTGCTAGCAAGGCATGACTGGAAAACGCATTTTCTAGTAATGGCTACTACAATATTTGAAACCAGGACTTGGATCCCTTAGATCAATGTGTCTAAGATTAAAATCCAAGAGGAGGCTCAAAATAAATCCCTCTAGGTGGGTTAAATAGGTCTCCGACACCTAGTTGTCTTGAAAAAGTGCCCAATGAAGGGGCTGCAACAATGTAAGAACAAGAAATAGAGAAAAAATGTTATTTTAATGAGCTTGAGTAGATGAAGATACAAATAGCCAACAAGTGATGTTATAGTAGTAAAGAGAGTACAATTCCTTGATGAAACAATCACTCAAGAAAGGCAATGCAAGCCTCAACAACACATGTACAAGGAAATGAAGAATACTGCTACACATAGAAAGCCCTAAGCTATTACTGCGCAGTTTATAGAAGGAACTGCTACAAAAATATTATAAATACAAATATATAGCAATTTATGGCTCAAATAAAGTGGGGAGCAAAGCTCTAACCCTTGGAAAACAATATCAAGTCAATCCTAGAAGGATTGGTTGAAATATACAAAATGGAAAAAAATGCTAGAGTAGCAGGGCTAAGTAGCAGCTGCAACTCTAGAATTGGAGGGAGATGGATGTAGATGATGCACAAGCTGAATAGGCCTCCTCCAATGGCTCTTCCAAGTGAAAGGATGATCCTAACACTGAAGATCTAACCCTCCAAATAAATACTGCAACCCTCATTGTAGATGCTCAATGAGAATAACGCAGTCAATGAGATGGATTGCAATGTAGGTGATGAAAAATGGTTTGCCTGATGCCAAAGATGATGGGAATCATCTCAAATTCTCCCTCATAGATCCTCCAAAGGAAAGGATACTCCCTCCTCTAAAAAATAGCTCTGGAAGTGGTGTTGTAGAACCTCCCTTGCAACACCTTGCAACACAACGTTTCCTGCTATAAGAATAACGTTGTAGCTGAAGGAGGATGCTTGGAATCAAGCCTGAATGTGGAGAAAATGAAGATAAACTCCCTCAAGAGGCCTCTCTTTAAAGGATAAATAATTCCTAAACAGTAATGCCTTGTTCTAAGAAGCACTACAACTCTGTTGTACAACAGGATAATGCACAAAGTCTAAACAGACAAAGAAATCAATAATCTTCAACATGAGAAACAATGGCTGCCTTGCCCTCCTTTTAAACAAGTGAGATCCCTCTCACCATGGGTCCCACTCATTAGGGTTTCCTTCACCAAAGAAACCTCTTCCCATTGATACTGTGTTGTTTCTCTAAGTGTTCTCCACCTTTTATCCTAGCGTTGTTGACTTGGTCAAACTTGACCTTGTCCATTTGAAAATGATCCTGTTCACACATGAGGGTGTGAAATCCAGCTCCAATGATCATCCATTTCATATTATGAGGGATTTTATTTATATTTTTATTATGCATGGGCCTCCTTACCCATTTATTCTCCTCCCAAGTGAAATCAACAAAAATTAATATTCCAATTTGCTACATGCAAATTTTGGAATATTACAGTCCTCCCCTCCCAAATGTTGCTTGTCCTCAAGAAACTGCAAGGATAGAACTGAGGAGTTGCCTCCAAGGCATGGATACTGGAAATTTTTGGGAAAACATCTTTCCCAAATGGACCCTCCATCCCCAAGCAATCATCCATACAAAATGAGTCACCTCCCAACATGGCAACTCTTGAAAATCTCCTTCCACCTCAAGCTCTAGAAATAAAGGTGGGCTGAAAATCTGAATATGGTAAACATCATAGCCTACCCCACACATTCCTCCTCTCCACTTATGATAAGTGCAGAGAAAATGATGATCCTGGGCTGCAAAATACTTGCCCTCAAGTGGCAAGATGAATACTAGATCCCCAAGATGAATAACGTTGTGAATCAAGCTGGCCCAAATCAACCCATATGTGATGGATAGGAAAAAATCACCATATGGCATCCCAACAATAATATGATCCACCTCAACAAAATAAAACAAGTGTTTGCCACTGATGGCCATATCTCCTCTCATGCTCCCATTAGAACATGCATTGCAAAAAGTGTGGGAAGCCTCTTCCCCAAGGGACACATCCAACTCCTGTGCCTCTCTCCCAATCATGCTTCCAATACAAATCAGATCCATATCAGAAAATTAAATCATGATAAGCAATAAAATGAGTAAAGTGTTGAAGGTTTCATGTAGTGCGAGAAGGTACCAACAGTTTTCCCAATAGTGACATCGCAGTTTTCCAAACTACTGCTTCAGAAAATTACATGGAAAGTTGTTTTGTGTTACATGGATAATTATGTATGTCATGATATCTACGGATAAATAGAAAATGGCTAGGTACATCAACTGAAAATACATTAAAGAAAATACTTTCCCAAGGAAATATAAAATATGGCTGTCTCCCAATGTTGACCATGGAGCTCAATGAAAAGCTTGTCCTCTTGTGGAGCAATGCACTGAATATGAATGGTAAGAGTATCCAAATGTTGTGTTAGATAATCCATGGATGAAAAAACAATATTCTTACCATATGTTGAGAGTAATATGATGCATGTGTATATGAATGATTCCTCCATAGTGGTATGACACACTCCCATGAAGAGGAATGAACCATATGCTGCATGAAGACCACCCTCCTTATACTTGGAAATCCAAGTCAAGAAGACCATAGCAAGTAAGATCATACCATTGTAATAGATGTTTCCATCCACTACTCCATAATTCTCACCTTCTCTTTGTCCACCAAGTGCATCAAGTGTGAAGTGATCCTGGGGATACTCCATCAATAATCCCAAGCTCTCAAGTGACAGCGATGTTGGCCTATGCAAATAAGCTCTTGCCAACTCATATCTCCATTCTTTGACATGCTCCTTGTCAAAGAAATCTCCCATATTTCTACTACACATAAGAAGTTCCTCCCAAGGTGGAAGTACCTCTTGATAATCTAAGGCCAAGGAGATAATTCCATCTTCTCCTCCTACAACATCATGCAAAGTGTGAGAGAAAATTTTCTCTTGCTCTCCCAAGAACAAGCAAAACAGCAAAATATTTTGCTGCCTCCTCAGACTTCCATCATATGAATCATGTGATGAAAACATAATGAATGATATGAAGATCATACCAACACCATGAATCCATACTCTTTACTGCTCAAAGATGCAAGTATCCTGCCACATACCCTTAGAAAGAGGATGATGACCAAACTCTTTCAAGAGTAACCAGCGCAGCCAAGCCTCCTGCTGCCCGGTATCATAAATTTCCAAGTAGCTCACCATTTTATTGCTCTCCATCCACATCCAATCAACCAATTGTGAATTTCTCCTTCCATCCTTCATCTTGGTATTCCTCCCATGAGAGCTACCATCATCCCAAATCAAATTCCTATCTTTGCATTTCATGGGATTTTGAAATGAAATATTCTCAAAGATAAATTTGATCCCATAAGGACCCAAATAGGTGGTAGCCAAAAACCTCCCATCATGATGTGTATGGCTCAATTAATTTCCAACACAAGCATGAGAGATTTTACCCATCCCAAGATGTCCTACATCATCTATCCGCTCCTCTTTGAATCCATGAAGATTCAAGTGTGAGAAAGGAAGAAAATCTTTGCACTCCATGATTTGTTGAACTGCACCTCTAATGGAATCTCTCCATGAGATCTCCTTCTCAACAATAGTCCTCCAAAACCAATGAGGTCTTGGATTTTCTGAGAGCAGAAGTTTCTCTTTGAGCTGAGAGGAGCTCATTGAGAAAGGGTCATCTAGAAAGGATAAAGGGTTTCTCACTTTAAGATGTCTACTGTCTTTCATCTTTCCCTTCAAGTCTTCAAACCCCAACCTCAAGTGTGATATGAAATCCAACAATGTCTCATGAGAATGATGGTTTATTTCCTCCATGAATGTTTCCATGTTGCATAGCACAGTGCAATCTTGCTGCTCTAGGTTAGCAATGTATGTTGCTTCTTGGTTATTTAAATATGAGTTTCCACAATACTCAAAAATATTTGCTGAAATAGAAAATAGAACTTCATTCATACCTTGATGGAACTTGGGATCTCCTTGTATGGCTGCAATAGTTATTCCCTCCAATGAAATGGTTGTCCCATTTGTAGATGTAGAAGGCTGCTCTTCCAAGGCTGTGACAGCACTGGTAAAAGTCTCCTTCCATGGTGGTGTGGGCCTTCTCTCCTCTGATCTTTCTCCATCAAAGGTTCTAATCAACCCTTGAGTGAATTGTGCAAAAGCATTCACCCTTTCATGGCTCAAGTGGCTAAAACACCAAAAATTGGCTTCACCTTCCAAGTGTAGCGCTAAAACTTCTATTGCCTCCCCCTCTACCACTGGATGTAGTAGGAATAATTCTTCAAGCTTATTTTCCCAAGCTCTTGTTGTAGAGGATCCATCATATGTAGGAAATAGAAACCTATTACCTTTGATTCCTTTCTTGTTGCAGGATCTCTTCTCTTCCTTCAATTGAATGAACTACAGAAGAGCTAGAGTCTCCTTGAAGGCTTTAGGTTTAGATTTATACTCAACAAGGTACTTAATTAGAATCAGATGATCCAAGTATCCTCCATGCTCATTGTCTTCTTCTTGATGAGAATAGGAAGTGCATGGTCCTTCCTTTTCCATTTCTTCCATTTTCTTGACCTCCTTGGAGAGGTCCCTTATCGATCTGAAAAATGATGAGAGAAATATCATCTTCTTCATCATTTTGATCTCTTCTTCTTCTTATGGCTGAAACTCAAGGCTGAGCCAGAGATCATACTTTGATACCACTGTAATATCCCAAAATGGGATCTGCTAGCAAGGCATGACGCATTTTCCAAGAATGGCTGCCACAGGATTTGAAACCAGGATCTGGATCCCTTAGATAAATGTGTCTAAGATTGAAATCCAAGAGGAGGCTCAAAATAAATCCCTCTAGGTGGGTTAAACAGGTCTCCCACATCTAGTTGTCTTGAAAAAGTGCCCAATGAAGGGGCTGCAGCAATGTAAGAACAAGAAATAGAGAAACATCTTTATTTTAATGAGCCTGCGTATATGAAGATACAAATAGCCAACAAGTGATGTTATAGTAGTAAAGAGAGTATAATCCCTTGAGGAAACAATCACTCAAGCAAGGCAATGCAAGCCTCAACAACACATTTACAAGGAAATGAAGAATACTGCTACACATAGAAAGCCCCAGGCTATGACTATGTAGTTTATAGAAGGAACTGCTACAAAAATAAGATCAATAAAAATATATAGAAATTTATGGCTCAAATAAAGTGGGGAGCAAAGCTCTAACCCCTGTAAAACAATATCAAGTCAATCCTAGAAGGATTGGCTGAAATATACAAAATGGAAAAAATGTTGGAGTAGCAGGGCTGAGTAGCAGCTGCAACTATAGAACTGGATGGAGATGGCTATATATGATGCACGAGATTAATATAACTCCTCCAATGGCTCTTCCAATTGAAAGGTTGATCCTAACACTGAAGATCTGACCCTCCAAATAAATATAGCAACCCTCACTACAAATGCTCAATGAGAATAATGCAGTCAATGAGAGGTAATGCGCTGTAGGTGATGAAAAATGGTTGTATTGATGAAAAATATGATGGGAATTAGCTCAAATTGTCCCTCACTGGTCCTCCAAAGGAAAGGATACTCCCTCCTCTGCAAAATAGCTCTAGAAGTGGTGTTGTAGAACCTCCCTTGCAACACACTGCAACACAATGTTTCCTGCTATATGAATAACGTTGTAGCTGAAGGAGGATACTTGGCCTCAAGCTTGAATGTGGAGAAAATGAAGAGAAAATCCCTCAAGAGGCCTCTCTTGAAAGGAGAGGAATTCCTAAAGAGGAATGTCTTGTGCTAAGTAGCACTGCAACTCTGTTGTACAACAGGAGAATGCACAAAGTCTAAACAGACAAAGAAATCAATAATCTTCAACATGAGAAACAATGGCTACCTTTCCATCCTTTTAAAAAAGTGAGATCCCTCTCACCATGGGTCCCACTCATTAGGGTTTCCTTCACCAAATATACCTCTTCCCATTCATACTACGCTGTTTCTCTAAGTGTTCTCCACCTTCTATCCCAGCGCTGTTGACTTGGTCAAACTTGACCTCGTCCATTTGCAAATGATCCTGTTCACACATGACGGTGTGAAATCCAGCTCCAATGATGATCCCCTTTCATATTATGAGGTATTTTATTTATATTTTTATTATACATGGGCCTCCTTACCCATTTATTCTCCTCCCAAGTGAAATCAACAAAAAATAATATTCCAATTTGCTGCATGGACATTTTGGAATATTACATAGAGGAAGGGATTATCATCCCTATTTTGTATTATTCAGCTACATTTATGTAATGTTTAAGTGAGACTGCATTTTCATAGTTGAATATTCAGATCTGCTTTTTTTGTAATTATGCTTCCAAGAAACCCTTGCTAGGTTGTCTCTATAATGCCATAAAGAGGCCAAATCTCTATTTTTCTCCATGTATTGATGTAATAAACTCTATATCTATTATTTATGCCATATCACATCTGAAAATCACATAAAATCACGTTGTGCATGCTTCAGTAATTTCTTCATACCATAAGTCATGGGGTTTGGGCCTTTTTGAGCTATATCGGGACCAAGAGATCTGTTTAACTTAGTAAAATAGATTTTTTTCTGATTATTTTTTGGGTTTGAGTCCCATATATCATAAGATGAAGTATCCCACCATTATTTTCCTCTGTTATTACGTAAATAGCTGGGAATGATGTTTTTGGGGCTTATTTTGCTACTTTTATCCAACTTTTGGATCATAAAATGGAGTATAAGTTGTTGTTGTAACTTTAATTTATTGCTATATTTTTTTAACACATCATATTAACTATATCCAACTTTGTAACATCTTAATATGTTCTTATTTTTGTAGATTTTCTCTATTTTGGGATATTACAAAAACACCCTTGACCTATTGTTGCACGTTTTAAGACCTTTTGCAGACCCCATAGCCCAATGGATTGTCTTTCTATTACCTTATCTGTTCTTCTTGACAACCTACCCAACCAATCAAAACAAACAAGAAAACTTTAATCATTATAACTAGCCTAAAATCAAAACCCTAAAATCAGTTAAGTTTACATCTTTTCACAAATATAGAGAGAGTCCTCTCTGAGTCTAGGAAGGGTAGGTCCTAGGGCTCCAAAGACTGGTTTCATGTTTCCATTGTACATTTGGTCTTTCCAATATGACAAATTACGAGGACCTAACATAATGGTGACTCCGTTGGGAATTTGAGTGAGTAACAACTTAAATAGGTCTTAGTGAGTAACATCTTACATATTTCTTAAGACCACAGAACACCCCTATCAATAGTATCCAGTTGACTCGCCACCTAACATAATGGAGATCATACTAGGGTATCTTTGTAAGTAACAAGCTTAGACATTCCTTAAGAACTCACAAATCCCTTGTCAAACTTAGAAAAATCAAGTGTTAAGCCAAGAGTTATATCTATTTGATTCATCATACTAGCACCATGTTGACCATACCAGAGAACACTCATTGAAAAGCTTAGTGTTACATAAAGAACTAATAAAACCCAAAAAAATCCTTAGGTTGGTATTCAGTTGTTGATGGTGGACAAAAAGTACATCCTTAAATAGTAAACATCATCCACCTGGTGACTCCACTGGTCTTCAGTAGCCCTGTTTACCCCACTATTCTCACAGACTCCCCTGGGAATGTATTAATCAATCCCAAGAGCATAAGGCCCAGTCACATACTGTGTGAGTTCAGTATTCTTACTGATAGGTCTGTGTTTCAAAACTGTTATAAACTCTCAAACTTCTATGATCTATTGGGTCCCAATTCTGGCTTCTAATGTTTCAAGTATTAGCCAAGACTAGTATCTGGTTGCTGATAGTGGACAAAAAAATTGAAATCCTCCACCTGGTGGCTCCACAACTCTCAGTAGACCTAAAGACTCCACTGGTAGGAGAATCTGGATGGTTATAAATATGCAGTAACCCTTTCCTCTGACTGATTGACAAAGATGAATCCAAGGATACAACGCAGGTGTGCTCCAATGAACAAAGATTACATCCCTAGATTCCCACACAAAATGCCTAAGATAAATTGGGACAAAAAATGGCCTATGTTTCAAAATGAAAAGTTTGACAACCCCTTGTTACATCTCATCAAATTTCATATACATACATGGAGGTTAAAAGTTGAATGGCATGAGGATTTCCTCATGAAAATGTTCATGCGGACATTAGAAGGTAAATCAAGGGAATGGTATGAAGGCCTAGACCCTGGTAATTTTTTTTCCTTAAAGGATTTCCACAAGGTATTTTATGAGCATTATAAAGAAAATTGTTCATCTTTATCAATAGCTAAAAATTGTTGTGATCAGTGTGAATATCTCATACAATACCTTGTAAACATTGATGAAGATTTGGGAAATTGGTATCCTGAGAATCTATTAGAATAAATTCAAGCATTTCATACTCAAGTTAACCATCATGATAATCAAAAGGAGTTGGTTGAGGATGAAATCAATCATGAAATAAATAAAGATCCACAAGATCTCTCAAAAGAGACAAGTGTTGATTCATCATATATTTTGTGTGAGGCTTAGGAAAACATTCAGCCTTATGATCAATCACAAAGGGAAGAGAAACATCATAGTTTTTTCCAAAGAAAGAGAAAAATTCCTCCCCCTTTAACTAATGAAGAAATCAATCAGATCCTAAACATATAACCAGCCTCTAAACTTTTATATAAAGAAGATCTTTCTATTTGTTATACTGCTGACTTATCCATAGATGCACTTTCTCATGCAAAAAATATAGATCAAGTTAATATTGATGTCATACTACCTCCTCAAGAGGACCTATTACCAAAGAACTCCCCTAACAAAGGCCTGCAAGTAGAATCCATTCCACTAAGTCAAGGCATATCAGCCATACTGGAGAACAACATAGCAAAACATTATGAGGTTTCCAAATTAGATTATCATGAAGAAGAGGTAGAGTTTCTTTCTCAAAAGAATCCCAAGCTTAACACAGTGGAACAAAAAATAGTCTTGGATGCAAATTACTGTTGAAATTCTCAAGACTAGAAATTTTTCAAAGATCCTTTTGCTGGCTTCTTCGAGACATCTAGAGAAGGAGTAAAATATGCCAAGAATAGTTTGTTGCAGAGTGTGAAGAAGATTTTGAGCACTATTGTTAAAAAAAAAGTGAGGTGGGAGTGGCCTTTTGGTTTTTTCTATTACTCATCAGTAATGTTTTCCTTTTTATAGATGACTAAATGCTTATCCTATATTTCTAGAAACAAAATTCATGAGTATTGTGAGCTCTAGACATATCACTTCCTTCATTATCATTAGGATAATTTTTTCACTATTCCACTACTCTATGAAGTCATGGCCAACCTATCACTCCCAGGAGACCCATCATGGGCTCATGCCACTCATTTTTGTCCCATTTTCACACACATGACCTCGGTACTCTGTTCTACCTACCTATAACTCTTCCACTACCACCTCGAATTGCCAAGTGGCCTAACCTTTTCCCCTATTCACCAATTACCTCAAGAATTGGTGGTCTCAAGCTACCTCTCTAGGCTCTTTAGATAAATGAAAATCAGTAGTTTTGGGTCTGCAATGCATAAATTTTTTCATAAGCTCTGTTTTACACCTAAAGACCCCAAGTCAAGTTTTCAGCCAAAGACCAGCCCAAAGAGCCTCCCACTAGGTCATTTAGGGTTTCATAGGTTATAGTTTTGTCTTTGATGTTCTAAAACACTATTTTTCTTATGCCAAGAAGATGAAACCAAATTTGAAAGAAGGTCAAGTAACTGTTTGTACAAATTAGATCAAAAATACCTTCAAGAAGGATTACTTTTCCAAAGACAACATTCTGCCAGAGGATAATTGTGCATCTTAAGCATTTTTACAAGGGTGATTGAGATGACTATCATGCAAAAAATGAGGTAAGGTAAGAGGAAAAATCCTCACTAAAGGACATCCACATCAAAGAAAGGGGAGCGTACCTATGTTTAAAAAGAATCAGGGTTTTGAGGACTAATTGGCTAAACAATGTTGCCAAGCAAGAAGCCAATGCAAAAGACCACAAGGACACACGCACATCAACACAACCAAGGACAAATTGAAGATTTTTAGAAGTTATAAATGAAGAAAGGAAAAAGGTGAGGTGAAATGAACAGAAATGAATGAAATTGAAAGGACTATAGAGAACTTGGAAGACAACACTAATTATTCTTCTCTAACAGCCCTAAAACCTAATATTTTTGAAAGATAGGCAAAGCAGGTAAAATTAAGATGATGGGCCTCCATCATGACAGTAGAAAGTTTCCAAAAAGTTGTTAAAAGTAATTTATAGGGTTTTCTAAGGCAATGGTGTTTCACTACATCAAAGGGAGAAACTGGAAATAATATCAGTGTGAAAAGTTCAAGCCTCCATTTTTAGTCAATTGCCCTCAAAATGGTCAAAGGAAAGAAGGCAGAGGGTTAAGCTTCAAAATGGAAGACCAAGCTGAGCATGAGTTTACTGTTGAGTAACTGAGGTTGTTAAACTCCAAATAATGACAAAGGAAAACAAAACAACTTTGTCATAGCACCTGCAACAAATTAGAAGTGGCCAAGAAGAGACATAGCAGACATGATTTCTAACCTTTGTCAAATTGGATATATCACTTTAAAAAAAAATAGTAAGAAGGTATAAAAAACATGTTTTCAATTTATCAGTACAAGCGGAAATAGGTTTTGATAGTGCCAAGACCCTCAAGGGTTAAAAAGGACCTTTTTCATCTCTCCAGTAAAGCATCACCAAAAGAAGAAAAGTCACTTTGAAAGGTTTTCAAATCACCTGCAGAAGGCCAAAAAGGATATCAGTCAAATGACAAAGGAGATTAAAAAACATTACAAAGTGGGTTTAGGAAAAATAAATTTACATGGCCAAGGATATAAAATTAAAAAACACCTAAACACTTGAATCATTGTGCATTTGAGATTTTCAAGAAGAGAAAGAAAACCTTGCTAAAGAAATTTCTAAGTTTTTGATAGTTTCTGGGTCAAGTCCCTGGCGCTGCACGAATACCCTAGCACTGCACTCACAGACCTTGGCACTGCACTAAGAGGGTTTTTTTCCATTCAAATTTACTCGGCACTGCAGGAATAGGGTGGTGTTACGCACAGGCGAGTACGACACGTCTAGGACATGACACCCAATTTTTCGACATGACCCACCTAGCATTGTGCCCACAGGCCGACCTGACAGCCCGTTTACCCCATTGGCGTTGTGCACAGAACACATGACAACCTATTTCCCCTACCGGTGCTACGCTCAAACGGAGGCACTACCCGCCCGACGCTGCGCCAACAGGCTGACCCAACAGTGTGGGTTGGGTGCTGTGATAATGCAGAGGTCCTCCAAAATTGCAAAAAAAATTCCCAAAGGCTCAAGGACATCCTCAAATTTTCCTTCAAAGACCTGCAGAGGAGCTAAATCTGGTAGGTTCCCTATTTCTCCTCCTCTCAAGTGTTTTTTGTCATTTGGTGGTTAAATGAAAGACTAAACCCTAATATTTTCAAACCCTAGGTCTTCAAGATAATTCATCCTCTTTTTTAACCCCCAAACAATTTTCAATGAAGGAGAGTGAATTAGGGTAGTTACACTTCATGATCAAGATAAGCCCCATTAACCTCCAAAGCACTCAGTCCTAAACCTAACCTCCACATCACTCATTCACAAAGGTTTCCCTCACCATTATTTCCATTTTACTCCTCCTGCCTAAGTGTCACAAGCAAGCCATGTTTGCCCACCATCAGCCCTAAATAACCATGTCAGGAGCAGAAAATAGTAGCAGCAGTGAAAGAGGCCAAGGGCCTATGAGGCCAAACCACATGGGAGGAAAATTAATCAGATTTGAACCCTAAAGCATAGTGGATATCACCTCATATCCCATGATCCTCTCATGTTTTCAGAATGCAGGGTGCTTCAAATTTTGTGAGAAGGTCAAACAAGTGCAAAGCCACCCAGAGCTTACAACGCTTTTTATCCTTAACTTGCACAACAAACAATCAAGCCTTCTAGGGGTGGAATTTAAACTATCAGTAGATTGCATCTCTAATGATACATGTATATCTTCTGTTGGTGAAAAGTGGTTTAAGAAAGCCAAATTGGACAAAAACTATTATGAGCCATTTGTCAAGACTAGGTATAGAGAAGGCTGCAGGGCTATCTTCCCTTTTCCACAACTAAAAAAGAGATTTTCACCCATAATGAAGCTTATCATGAATTACTTTACCTGTCAGGGTAGATACTCCAGGCTTTACTCCTACCATGTCAAACTCCTCATGCATTTCACAAGGGTCAAGATGCTCAACTTTCCCTACTACCTCTATAGAAGTATGGAAAAAATGTCTTATGTTGTCTGGAGATGGAGTCCTTCCCAACAAATGCAAAGTTTATTTCACCATTCCTCGATCAAGATGGTGGTATTACATCAACTGGAATAGAAGGGCATACCCTAGGATGTGTTCATAGCCCATGAAGTCATCACAATCCCACAACCTCCTCATCAACCAAACTTGCCTTCATCATCTACAAAAGTCCCCTCACCTCCAGAAAACCTCCCTTCTTCCCCTTCTCTTGATGCATCAAATGAAGAGGATGAGAGTGGAAATAATGAACAAAGTGATGGCAATGAGGGTAATGGTGAAAATGAGTCAACCCAAAGTGAGGAAGAGCGTGATGATGATGAACAGAGTGGTGACAATGAAGGTGATGAAATCCGTGAAGAAGAGGAAAATAATGATGAGGAAGAAGAGGAAAATGATGAGTCAGAGACATAAATTGATGAAGAGGAAGAAGAAGGAAATGGTGATGAAGAAAAGGGCAGTGAACATGACAGTGAGAAAAACAGTGACAATATGGAAGAGGATGATGAAGAAGATGAGGAGGTTGACAGTCAAAATGATTTGAACCTTGATGAAGAGGAGGTTAGCAATAAAACAGAGGACACAGAGGTAGAGAATGAAGGAGAGGAAAATGACAAAGATGGTGACAGTGAGGACAGTGCAGAAACTAAATGCAACAATGGTACCAATGAAACAAACAACAATGAAAAAGAGACAGATGATAAAGAAAACAATGAGGGACAAGACAAAAAATAAGAAAATAGTCATGACAGTCATGAAAATTGGAATGACAGTCATGAAAACAATCAACCCCTTAGTGATAATGACAATGATGATAGTGCAGAAGATCAAGAGGAAAACAGTCATGGTGAAGAACAAAATGATAATTCAGAAAATAGTGAAGAGGATGAGAGTGTTGATGATGTAGAAGACAATGATGAGGCAGAAAATATGATGACTGATGATACCAGTAATGAAGATGAATAAGTTGATGCTAGCAGCAAGGATCACAGTCATGATAAAGACACCAACAAGACCATAATCACACCCTTTTCACTCACATACCAGAGAGGGTCAAGGCTTGTGTTTTCTTCCTCCAAGAGGCAAGGGACCATGCCATCTACCTCATCTCAGGCAGTGGACAAAGGCAAACAAAAGGTAAAAGAAGAAGAATAAGATCATGAGGTGGAAAGGGAGTTTGAGATCATTCAAGTAGACAGTGATGAGGAAGAAGAGGCAAGGATCTCAAACTTGCTCATGCAAATAAAAAATTCACTCAACTAAGACCTCCAAGCCAATCTGAATAGGGCTAAAAGTGTAAATGATGCCTTGACTTTGAAAATAGATAGCTTGGAGCACAAATTGCAATATACAAAGCTAGAGCCATTAAGGCCCAGAAAGAAGCCCAAAAGGCACAGGTAAAACTAGAAGAGTTCATGGGCACTTATGAAGAGAGTGAGGATGAGGAAGGTAAATCTAGGAGGCCTAAAACCATGGGGTTGAATAAGGCATTGGAAAATAAAAGAGAACAAGAAGTAGCCCTAGCAGAACAACTCCCCCTAGGTGATATTTTGGCCATGGAGATAGCACATGATCGGAAGTCTTGGTTGGAAAGAGCCAACATAAACTTGGAGGCTAAATTGGAGAAGGATAACAAGAATCTTGACCTCCAAAGGAGGATGACTAAGCATTATGCCGGGAGAAACCAAGGTGCAAGGGCCAAACTGAAGAAGGCCCAAGCCAAGATACAGACACTAAAAGAAGAAAAATTCCAAGATAGACTTGGAATTTTGGCACACATTTCTCTACAGGTCTCTCAAACCCCTTGAAGGAGACATCCACCAATTTTGAAGGAATTTGGACAATTTTTTTTTTTTGAGAATTTGAAGGCCTATAAGCACAACGCCACTGGTGCTACGCTTTTCCCTCAAGCCTCCTCAAAGGTAAAAATCTACATTTTTGGATTTCGCATGACTAGCGAACTATGCTCACAAAATTGCATAGCAATTGGAGCTTTTTTTTACCCCTCAAAAGGTCAAAAAACACCTCATTTTTCACCATTCTGCCTCTTTTTCAAGCCTAGCGTTGCGCTCAAAGTAGTCTTGAGGATTTGAATTTTTGGACAGGTTGTAGGAACTCAATAAAAAAACCAAAGGTATATATGAAACTAGGACTCAATAAACTTTCCAACGGGCCATCACAAAGCAAAATCTGACATCGCGAAGGCCCCCAAACCTTGGCTGCAAGAAGACCTATTTTCTGCTTAAGGTAGCGCCACGCTTATGGAAAACACTATGTGTTTTTGGCCATAAGTCAACAAAACACACACATTTATTGCAAAATCATATTTTAGTGTTTTCTGAGGCAAATCACTCTAGAATTAGGTGCTAGAAGTTATTTTGGCATTTATTTCATGGGATATTTTGTGCCTTGGGCCTTGCATGGTCTCTTGGGCATTAATGACATTTATGAGTGATTTTGACATTTTCCAACCCTATTTAGGGTTTTTTCCCTCCTTTTATAAGATAAATAGAGAATGAGGGTTTCATTGTAGATTTTTGTATTTGATGTGTTTTGAGAGCAATACATGGTTTTCTTGAGTTTGAAGAAGAAATTGATCTTATGGAGTTTCTAAATGGCTTGCTTTGATTGATGATGAAGGAGGATAGCTTGCAGGATCCCTGAGCATGGTTAATGATGATGTGCCTCTATTAGTTCTTGTTTTCATGTTTATCATTTTCTTTCATCCTTCTATGTTTCAATAGAGCAGAAGAGTATAGGCTAAGAAATGTTGTTTTAGGCACCTTAGTCCTTCCTGTTTTCTATTGCCTTTATGTTTTCCTCTGCTGGGTTTGTTTAAGAAATTCTTAGTTACTTCTTAGACCTTCCTATGCTTGTTTATTCCATGAATGGTTCAATATAGTAGTTTTCAAATATGTTTTATGGTTAGCCCTGCTTATTTGATGTTATTTAAAGTCTGTTTTGGAATCTCTCTTTGAAGCACTACTTGTTAAGTTTTAGCCAAAGAGGTCATGTTCTGATCATGCCCTTTGTCCATGCTTGATAATTTTCCTTAAATTTATTTGTAGCTTGACCATAGATGCTTAGGATTTATATGATATCTTGAATTTTTTCTAACCTTAAAGGTGAAATCACTAGCTGTTAAATGAGTTTCTCGCCATCTATATTTCATTGGAATGTTTGTCTTGAATGCTTATTTGCTTAAGCTGAATAAAAGAGTTACTGGTTTTCCCTGTCTATTGATTGCTTCTTCATGCTTATGTATTTAAGTCCCTTCTTGTTTTGAAGTACTTGTTTAAGGATTATTCACTGCCCTTACACACCTACTATGCTCACAAAATTATTGTTCATTTCACTTCACACATACCTTAAAGATCCATTTGACCATGCTAGATTTTCCCTGTTATCCATCTTGTCCCATTGTTGAGATATCCATGACTTTCACAAACTCCATAGCCTAATGATTTGAGGATCTCTCACTCCACCTATTCTACTTGACCATGTTACCCAACCAAAACAAACAACAAACCCTAGACTTAACAACTGGCCTAAAATAAAACCCTAAAAGCAAACAAGTTCACATCCTTTGCATACAATAAAGAGAGCCCTCTCTGAGTCCAGGAAGGCTAGATCCTATGACTCCCAAGACTGGTCTGATGTTACCCTATGCATTTGGTATACCAATCTTCTAAATGATGGAAACCTAACATTTTCAACATGCCCAAAGGGCTGGATGAAAATCAATCATGTAGTCACTTACTTGATTGGTTGCATTGGAGAAAAGAGTTCACTAGTGTATATATTATCTCCAAGTTAGAATAGGATAGATAGGTATGCCATGTTCGAACAGGGTCTCCTACTAGAGTTGCGAATATGGTCCATTTTTGTACATTTTTTATTATATTTATTCTAATGCAGGGGTTTTGCGGTGGGTCAAAGCCCCTCATGCATTGTAAGTGGGTTAAGGGTAGACCAAGAGTCCACAAACCACGGTTTTCATACCATTGGATGCGTAGGAAAAAATAGTATAAGTAGTTGAACCTTTTTGAGCTGTAGGCCAGACTTAAATAGAGATTCATGCTAAGTGCAAACTATTAGATTTGGGATTGGGTTTTTGGGTTAGGACTCCTATTGGCTGTGTGCATGGAGATCCTCAGTCCGGCTGTGTGCGACCCTGCTGGCTGCGTGTGCAGGTGGGTTTTTGGTTATGTAAGAGACTTTTTGATAAGTAATATATGCGAAGTATTGTAGATATCTGATGTTGTTTGATCTATCTAGTTATGGTTATTTTGGACTCGAATTATATGTGATTCTATTGTGAACTACAAATGATATGTGTTTATGAGCTGCAAATTATCTATGTTACAATAACTGTATCTACAATCTGATTAAGTTTGCTGTGAATATATTGTGTTATGCTTATACTTGGCTTTCCACATGCGGATGCGAGCATGTTATATAAATTTGGTAAAACTGTACTCTGGTTAATCATTGAAAGTCATGCGAATGACCTCTGACTGCATAGATATGATAGTTGTTGAACGGTTCGACTTACCTACTCTCTCTCTCAGGGTGCGGAAACCTAGTTCCAGCACCCACCCATACTACTTCGGGTGAGATTTTGGCATGCGCAAGCAGGTCACTACCGAAAGGGCCAGTAGTATAGGGGTTTTTTGGCAAACCTTAACCTCCAAACCTGGGTCAGGACCCCTCGAGCCAAAAAATGGTTCCGTTTCCAGGACCGGGAGCATTTTGAGAGAGGTATCGGGTAATGTCAAGGCCATACTAGAAACCTGAAAGAAAAAAAATTGATGAATGGTTCGAACGGCAAGTTCAAGAATTTGCAGTGAAAGAAAATCGCAGTGAGAGGTTGACCACCGAAGAATGGAAAAATAGGTATATCTTCATAGAGATCTACGATATCTTCTTCGTAACTATTTTGATAAAGCTCCAAGAGTGGCTGGTAAGGTTGGTCAAATTTCAGAAGTGTTGGAAGGATGAGCGTGTCACACAGTGGACCCCAGAATTGATCTAACAGTTAGAGAAGGCTGATAACACCATCACTCGCACCGTAGATCATTGGGTGGATAGCGTGCTAGGAGGATTCGTGACGAAATTTTCCATCGATCAATTCGTCTCCTACTCCGAAGCAGAGCGAAGATTCTTCAAAGGATTTAGGGGTAATTTTTTGAAGACTTTACCATTGTTGATTAAGATCTTACTGTGCGAAAAAATTATTCTGTGTATACACACTGAGTGAATGATTACTGATCCGGGTAGAGGTACGACTCGAAGCGGCAAATACTATCAGACCAGCCTAGAAGGAGGTAGATCTGTCTACAACCCGGTAAGAGAAGAAGCTGCGTAGAGTCCTCCAGCCACACCACTTTCAAACTAGCGTAGGGGTAATAATTCACCTACACCTCCACCACCAAAAGACGACATGGCTGCGCACATGAAATTTCCTACCTTTAAGGGTGTGGGAGATGAGGACATGGAGCAGTTCTGGTTTGTCACATAATCGGTATGGACTGCACAGAACATAGCTAGTGATGCGGTGAAGAGGGCATACATGTCCCTTGCTTTCGAAGGAAGAGCTTTGGATTGGTACATGGGATACGTCGGACAGCATGCAAACTCAACCATCGAAGAGGTTAAGAACACCTTAAAACAAAAATTCAATAAGCCTAAGTCCTATTCTAAAATAGTGGTCAACCTAAAGGATTTAAAGCAAGGGCTTTCTGAATCTTTATGGGAGGCTGATAAAAAATTGAAGAAGGTGATTAGGGAAGGAGGATTTCAGTACGACGATAGACAGGACACAGAGTGGTTCATTGCTATGTTGTTACCTCACCTACGCGTACCTATGGGTCACCAAACTTTTGAATCAATAGAAAAATCCCTGGAGTTTTCTATGAAGTTAGAAGATGTGCCCAGAGAAGATGCCCAGCTAGGTGTCAAGTAGATTCAAGGACAACTAGAGGCTATGCACATGGAGATCCATAACTTGTGGAAGGAGCGATGCATAGAGGATAGCCCGGAAATATGGTGCATACGTTGCAGGACAAATGGTCACACCAAGGATAATTGCTCACTGTTAACAGACTACATACAGGTCGGGGGACCTAGTCCTCTACGCCCTAGGCAAGTGGCAGGCCCAAGTGGCCTGGCACTATGGTGCGATGATTTCCCCGTTGCAGGGATGTATGAAACAAACCACTGTCCCCGCCTTGCTACGTATGTCCCAGAATTAAAACAACAATGGTGCAGGTTCTACAGGTTGGTAGGAAATAATGAAGAGAACTGCCAGATGTATTATTTGATGATCGATCAGGGAAATCTCTATACAATGCAGTCAGACCCATCCTCACCCAAATCGCTCTCGAGAGTAGGGGGCTCCCTAGCAAGGGGCAGGGGATGTGGAAGAGGTGGAAGCGTAGGTCGAGGACGAGGGCAACTCATTTGTTATAACTATGGAGAGGTAGGGAACTTTTCCAGGGACTTTCCAAACCACACAAGATAGACCTGTCGGTATTGGAGGCTGCTGGACCATGTGATTGAAGACTGTCCAGTCTTGATAGCGAAGATGCGAGAAAAATAGCTGACACCTACGCAAAATGTGCAGAGGGTTAAGGCCAAACTACGAGACCAATATCCAAGCATAAATGTTGTAACATGCAGTGGGATGGCCACTGGGGGGCCTGGGAAGAAAACTACAAATGAACCTCTGATACAACCAACAATTAGAAAACAGGAAGGGTTGGATCTAAAAAAGGAGGAAGACCTAGTTATCGCAACTCGCAAGGAATTTGCCGAGGCAGAGGCATCTACTTCGCAACCGCCTGAGGACCTCAAGGTAGATAAGGAGGTCAAACACTTTTTACAAGCATGTATGAAGCTGTTGCGCACCCTGAGGGCTGTGGAAAATCTTCAGGCATTGATAGATAGCTTCACAACACGACCTATCCTCCCTCTAGAAATCAAGGACATACATAAACTCTATGGATATAAGAAATGCATTGGCAGAGAGATGTGGTTGACTGTGTAGATCGATGATTACGAGATGGATCAGGTTATTTTGGACCTAGGGTTGGACACAAATGTATTACCTAAAAAAACTTGGCAACACATGGGGGAACCAAAGTTGGAATGGTCCACTATCCAGCTGCGTATGGCCAATCAATAGAATATCATTCCATTAGGAAGACTATCAAATATTGCGGTGGATATGGCAGGGGTTAAGGTCCGGGCTAACTTTGAAGTGATTCAGATTGTCAAAGATGTGGACCCCTACCCTGCGCTCCTAGGCTTGGATTGGGCCATCGATATGGGAGGAATCATTAACATAAAGAAGAGAAGCATGGTATTTGAGAATAACAGTACAAGGGTAATAGTTCCATTAGATCCATCGGAAGGTGAACGATACACATGACCAGTGCGTGACGAAGAGGATGTAGATCACATCTATAGGTTGACTGCGTGAGATGAAGACTGGATCAACCCCATGGTAGAGGGGTTACTTTGCTGGGAAAAGGATAGTGAATATTTCTCCGACTCTAATGGGAATATGGAGAATTGGAAAAATTGGTTACATGATGTCTCTGCGCTGAGATGTCTTCAGATCACGAAGAACTTCCGCTGCATCTCCTCCAAGGTAAGAGATCTACCTTATTTCGATGGTTCTGGTAATGTTAGGGACTTTCTGCAGGCATTTGAAGCCAAGGTCCCCAGGGAATGAAGGTTATGGGCCCTTAACCTAACAATGCATGTAACCCCTGCACGATGGTGGGAGATGCATAAGGAAGCGTTCTCGACATGGGAGGATTTTCGAAGCAGGATGCTCTTGTAATTTGAGACCCTAGCGGAGGTACGGGTCAAGCTATTCCTTGGCCTAGGGGATCTATGTGAACACATGGTTTCATGGATGGTGGCGTGGGATGAGGAAGCTATAGGGGATTGGGTTCACTTATTCATTCATGTGTTGGGTCCAATCCCCACTCCCTGGTACCTGGATAAAGAGCTACATTAGCGCACCCGCCACTGCGAAACTTTGAAGAATGACTTTATAGGAACATTTGGATTGATATGGGGTTCCAAGGCACTTGACGAAGCTCTATAGGACATAGAAACATTCGTGTATGGTAAGACCAGATCTTCTGTAGTATTCAGAATGCCAACATGGGAAACGCAGATGCAGGATATTGTCAATTGTCGCAGCTTGGCAAGTGAGGAAGGTGAAGATGATCCACGGTCTGTCTCTATCCTGGAGTCAGAAGGGGGGCGTGCCGTTGAAGGACCTCCAATAAGGGAAGTGGATATCACCAAGCCTCTAAAACTGCGTGAAGTAAACATTGGGACGAAAGAGCACCCTAAATTGGCTAAGATTGGGGACTACTAAGATGAGAATATAGTAGGTAAAGTGGCTGAATTACTGACAGAATATTAGGAATTGTTCCCTATAAAATTTTCCAAGCTAAAGGGGATCACGGGGGACTTAGGGGTCGTGCATATCCCTCTCAAACCCGATGTGTGGCCCATAAATTAGCGACCTTATAGGTTGAAACCCAAATATAAGCAGAAGGTCAAGCAGGAGCTCGATAAAATGCTTGCTACAGGGATCATCGAACTTGTTGAAAAATCAGATTGGGTCAGTCCAATGGTAGTTCAAGAGAGAAAAACTAAGGGAGATATTTGGATCTTTGTGGACCTACACAAGTTAAACTATGCCTGTGTTCATGATCCATTCCCAACGCCATTCTCAGACGAAATCTTAGACAGCGTGGGAGGACAGGAAGCATACTCTTTCACGGACGGGTTCTCAGGATACCATTAGATAAGAATCGCACCTAAGGACCACAGGAAAACCATGTTCACCACTGAGTGGGGATCGTTTCAGTATATTTTCATGCCACTTGGACTCAAAAACGCCCCTGCGATCTTCTCCCGGGTCATTGTTGCAGTGTACAAAAAATTCATTCACAAGTTACTCGAGGTGTATTTTGATGATTGGACTATCTTTGGCCTGGTCAAGGCACATGTATAAAACCTACGCATGATGTTGGACGCCTACTGTAAACACCAGATTTCCCTAAATATCAAGAAGTGTATCTTTTGCATACCCTTCGGAATCTTACTTGGCCACATAGTTTGTCGGCAAGGACTAATAGTAGATCTTGCCAAAATCGCAGTTATCATAAATTTTCCAGTTCCAACCACAGAGAAATAGCTGCACTCAATCCTTGTGTTAGCCACCCATAAATTTTT
>JAXQQM020060222.1:0-43483 GCA_034641835.2 Pinus albicaulis
GAGGCTGATGGCGATTTATCATTGTATCAACCCAAGCAACCTGAGGAGCTAACTTAATATTATAGAGGTGACCTACTGAATATATTCTGAGTCAATAATGCTTTTGATGGTTTCTACTTGTCGAGATGTTTCCGTTGATATATGGCATTCCATGTAATTCTTCACGGTTTGAGAGATATTCATGTTTGAAGTTTGTACCCCCAGTTAGTGGGCTAAAAACCCATGGGGTTGGGGCATGGGTCATTGAAAATTCATAATTAATATTTTTTATGCTCCTAAAATCCCTCCCACGTTCACTTGTTGAAGCCCCTCTCAACTTAAGCATTCATATAAATTGTGATCTTCATTTCCTCCTTATGCAAGGGATTTGGCCATCTGAAACAGGTCATCTTGGAATTTTCGCTCTAATTTTTTTTTCTACGAAGGTTCAGAAGCTGAAATTTTTATGAAGCGAAGCTGAAATCCTGAGGAAGCTACAGTAAAAATTTTAGATCAATATGCGCAATATTTTTGGAGATATGATCTATGTAAGTCAGGGTTTTTGCAGGCTCCTGAAATTCATCTCAAAGAAGTGACCTTGGTAAATTTGTCGTAACTCTCTCTCTGAGTATCAGATTGGAATTTCGTAAAAATTGACGGATAGTGCACAGTCTGCACTTTTTTCTCTATCAATTTTAGAAACAAATGAAGAAACAGTGACACGTGTCATGCCGTACAAGTGTGCTCTGCTGAAACAGTCCATAATTAGGGCATTGTGAGAGATTGGGTATAACTATCGCTTAAAGAATCCAAATTGGGTCAAACCTGTGGCATTGGAAAGATGACTCAGAGGAATACTATACGACCGAAAATTAGATATTGAGGATCTGAAATGACAGAGATACATCAGATTCAATATTGAGCTCCTAGAAGGTAAGAAAAAGCTAGATCATGTGTTGTCAAGGGTTGCAAAGGACCAGACTTTCTACAGCAGAAAAGCAAAGAAAGGTGTAGCAGAGGGTAGCATGACAAGAGCAGCAACCAAGGTGCATAACAACAGCAAGAAGTTCATCATATGAAGTCTTCAAGTGGACAGCACTGCATACAATCATTGCAAAGGTATCATTGTACTTAGTCATTGTAAATACATTATTGTATAAATTGTACTAGTATCTATTTGCCAAGGGTTGAAGAGGCAGTGTTGGGAGGTCTAGGATCATCATTAGGTGGTTATGTTAAAGTTGGGGTTATGGTCTAGTATATCTTCTTCTTCTACATCATTCTATATCATTGTAAAGTGGACCATTTTCCCTGGTACGGGAGTCCATTCTTCTTTTATTCTTCTATAGGGTGGTAGGGTAGTGCTAGGGTGAGTTGTAGCTCATTGGGTGTTGGGGCATCCGTTCAATTGACTACTGAAGTATCTCGGGCGTTGGAGCGTCCATCCAGTGGGAGCTGGAGAAGAATGCTTTTCTAGATTCTAGGAAGTTGGAGCTTTATTTTCAATTGGAGTTGAATATTAAAGAATTATTAGAAAAGCATTAGGTGGTTTTTGTCCCGGAGTGGGTTTCCACCTTAAAAACTGTGTGCATTTGTGTTCCTCTTGTTTGCTTCTATCATTGTACAAACACTGATAATAATTGAAGATTAACTAATGCTCTAATTGAAAGGAATACTGATTCACCCCCCCTCTCAGTATTTCCAACAATTGGTATCGGAGCTTGGTTCCTTCAATAGCAGTTTAACAGCTGGAAGGAGGTCATGGAACATACCAAGAATGGTGTACCTCTATTCAATGAAAATAATTATGCACTCTGGAAAGGAAGAATGGAGGTCTATCTCTTGGTGCAAGGTTACGAAGTATGGGACACTGTTCAAAATGGATTTACATCAACCGCGGATGAACAAGGTAAGAAGAATTTGGTAAATGATGAAAAATCAAAGAATATTATTATCAGTGGACTTATTGAATCTGCTTATCATAAGGTGTTGGGTTGTAAAACCGCCAAAAATGTATGGAACAAGCTTGAGAATATATATGCAGGTGACTCAAATGTCAAAGAAGCAAAGCTTCAAATCTATAAAGCAAAATTTGAGCAACTTAGAATGAAAGAAGATTGCAACATTGTTGCATACTTTCAATACGTTGATGAAATAACCAATACTCTGGAAGGATTGGGAGAGCCAGTTGACGAGAAGACTATTATACGGAAGATTCTTAGAACGTTACCAGGGAGATTCAACCCAAAGGTATCGGTCTTAAAATACAGTGCAAATCTGGACAAACTCAGCAAAGAGGAATTACATGGAGTTCTCATAACATATGAAATGAGACTTGATGAAGAAGAGGGTACTTCACATCTAGAAACTGCGTTCGTTGCATCTAAGAAAACCAATAAGGATAAACAACCTTCAATTGAAAATACATGCACCTGCAAGTGTGAAGAAAAGGGAGATGATGAAGAAGGTCTTTCAGATGAATAATATGCTTACTTCACGAGAAAACTAAAAATTGGTAAGGGACAATTCAAAGGTAAACTTCCATTGATATGTTTCAGCTGTAATGAGGTTGGGCATTTTGCAACAAAATGTCCAAACAGAAGTAATGGCAACTCAAAAGGAAAGAAAGGCTTTAAAAAATTCAACAACCAAGGATCCAAAAGGAACTTTCTCTAAAGAAGATAGCTCATCATCCGATGAAGACAATGACAGTGAAGAAGAAGCCAATGAGAGAGTATTGTTTATGGCCAAGCACAATAAACAAGAGGTATCAAACAATGAAGAATAAGGATGGACCATAGAAGAATTTTATGAGGAAGCAATCAAGCTTATAAAAGATCTCAAGGTGGAGAAGATCCATTCCAAAACTCTTGAAGAACAAGTTCAAGGTCTCAAAATTGAAGTTGAAGAACACAAATGCATTGAAGAGTCACTTCAAAAGAAGTTGGAAGAAAGTAACCAAGAAAGGGAAGAATTAGAAGCCCAAGTAGTCTCGCTGCGTGAGGAAGTGAAGAAAGGAAAAACTATCCAAAACTATGCCAACAGCTCAAGGGCATTGGAAGAACTCATCAACAATCAACGATCTTACAATGACAAAACTGGCATTGGTTACAAAGAAGAAGAAGTAGGACCTTCTACAACAAAATACAATGAACCTATGAGATCTAACATGCATGTAGACTTCATTGGACAAGATTCGCAAGAACAGCCTTGGAAGACAATTCCTCGATGAAAATTTCCATCCAGGTACCAACATATTTTTTATGGCTACTGTTATTCATGTGGAAAATTTGGTCATAAAGCTGTAGAATGTCGCACGTACCCTAGGAACGAATATAATTCCAAGAGATCTGTCAAATATGAACCTCCCAGGGTTCAGCGAAATATCAATAGATTTGAACATTTAAGAAATAATATTGAATGTTACAAATTTCAAAACTTTGGACACATAGCCAAAGACTGCAGACTTGAAAATCCTCTAGAAGAATCTTCGAAGCCACAGAATGAACGAACATGGAAGAAGAAGAAGACTGATAATTGTGCTCTCGCTCTCAAGGCTCAAAAAAGGAAAGATGTGTGGTATGTTGACAACGGTTGCTCAACGCATATGACTGGAGATAGAAGGAAATTCGTATCTCTGAAAGAGAAGAAGGATGGAACCATATCCTTTGGAAATGATGGATCTTCAAATGTTATAGGATCAGGTACCGTCACTCTTGGAAGCAAAGATGTTATAGCCAAGAATGTTCTATTGGTCAAAAACATGAATCAAAATCTGCTCAGTGTTGGACAAATGTGTGATCAAGGACACACAATGCTATTCAACTCCACAAAATGTGAAATCAGGAAAGGCAGGTATGGTAAAATTGTGGCTACAGCAAGTCGAGCTCCAAACGACATATATGTTATGGATGAAGCAACTAAAGCATGTCTACTAGCTAAAGAAGATGAAAGTTGGTTATGGCACAAACGAATGGGTCACATAAACTTTGACAATCTTGTCAGGATAAGAAAAAAGGAAGCAGTACGAGAAATGCCGAAAATATCAAAACCTTCCAACACACTATGTGAGGCATGTCGGCATGGCAAGCAGACAAAAGTCCAATTTAAAACAAAAGAACACTTTTCATCACATCCATTGGAATTGATACATACTGATCTATGTGGTCCTGTGAGAACAAAAGGCTTAGATGAAGAATTATATTTCATGTTGATGATAGATGACTATACCAGGATGACAGCCGTCAGTTTCCTAAAGAAAAAATCTGAAGCATTTGAGTGCTTTAAGATCTACAAGGAGTTGGTTGAAAATGAAACTGAATTGAAAATAAAGTGTTTAAGATCAAATAATGGTGGAGAATTCACTTCCAAATTATTTCAGCAATATTGTGACGAAAATGGAATAAAAAGGCAATTTTCAACAGCACAAACACCTCAGCAAAATGGAGTTGCTGAAAGAAAGAATAGAACTATATAGGAAATGGGTAGAACAATGTTGAAGGACTCAAAATTAGATGAAAAATTCTGGGTTCAAGCAATTGATACGGCAGTATTCATTATCAACCGAAGTCTTCTCAAAAATAATTGCAACAAGACTCCATATGAATTATGGAAAGGAAAACCAGCTAATGTAAAATATTTCAGAATCTTCGGAAGAAAATGTTATATCAAAAGAGAAGATCAAAATTTGGGTAAGTTTGAATCAAGTGTTGATGAAGGTATCTTTGTTGGTTACTCACGCAAAAGAAAGGCCTATAAATGCTATAATCTAAGACGAAAACAGATAGTGGAGAGCATAAATGTTACATTTGATGAAGATGGTGTTCTAGCGAGTAATGATGAAGATCTAGAATCTTTGAAACTTGAGACAGAGGCTGAAAAAGACACAGATAAAATTGTAGAACAAGAAGCAACTATCAACGAGGAAGAAGTAAACAATGATCATCAAGATATACCAGAACAACAACAACAAGCTCCTCCAAGGAGAACAAAAGAGTGGATTCAAAAGAACCATCCATCAAATCAAATCATTGGTGACATAAATGAAGGTCGACAACTTCGTTCATCACAACAAGCTCACGTTTATTTTCTAGCAACCTTTGAGCCTAGTAGTTTTGAGGAAGCCAGCCAGAATGAACATTGGGTAGCAGCTATGAATGAAGAATTGGATCAAATTGAGAAGAATAACACCTGGGAATTAGTTCCATGACCAAAAGATAAAAATTTCATTGGGACTAAATGGGTGTTCAGGAACAAATTGAATGAAGATGGGCAGGTTACCAGAAACAAAGCAAGATTGGTTTTCAAAGGCTATGCACAAGTGGAAGGAATTGATTTCGACGAAACATTTGCACCAGTTGCCAGAATGGAAGCCATCCGAATGTTTCTCGCCTATGCATGTTCAAGAAAAATCAAAGTCTACCAAATGGATGTTAAGTCATCATTTCTGAATGGAGAATTAGAAGAAGAAGTTTACATCGAACAACCTGAAGGTTTTCTACTATCACAAAAATAAGACTATGTCTGCAGGTTAAAGAAGGCTCTATATGGTCTCAAGTAGGCTCCCAGAGCATGGTATGCTTGTCTTGATGGATATCTACGTCAACAAGGGTTCAAGAAAGGTACTGTTGATAGCAATATTTATGTACAAATCAATAAAGATAATTTAACAATTGTTGAGGTATATGTGGATGATATAATATTTGGTATAAATGATGATCGACTAAGTAAGAAATTTTCTAAAAATATGCAAAGTGAGTTTGAGATGTCTTTACTTGGTGAGCTTCCATACTTCTGAGGGCTTCAAATATCTCAGCAAGAGAAAGGAATATTTATATGTCAAGCCAAGTACATCAAGGAAATGCTCAAGAAATTCAAAATGGAAGATTGCAAACCCGTCCTTACTCCAATGGTAACAGGTTGCAAATTGAGCATAGACGACTCATCTAAGGATGTGGATCAGAAGTTGTATAGATCTATGATTGGTAGTATTCTATATGTAACAGCCTCTCGACCAGATGTTACGCAAGCAGTTGGACAAGTAGCAAGATTCCAAGCAACACCAAAAGAATCACATATTATTGCCATCAAAATAATTCTTCGATATCTAAAGGGAACAGAAGAATATGGCTTGTGGTATCCCAAAGGTAAAAATCTTATTATTCAAGCCTTTACAGATGCAGATTGGGTAGGAAGCATTGATGATCATAAGAGTACTAGTGGAGCAGCATTCTATCTAGGTGGTTGTCTCGTATCAGGGTTGAGCAAAAAGCAAACTTCAATCTTGTTATCTATAGCAGAAGCAGAATACATTGCAGCAGCATCATGTTGTACTCAAGTTCTTTGGATGAAACAAACTTTGCAAGATCTTCAAGTACAATTCAGTGAGCCTATTCCCATATTCTGTGACAACACTAGTGCCATCAACATCTCCAAGAATCCTGTCATGCATTAAAAAACAAAACACATTCCGATCAAATATCATTTTGTTAGAGAACAAGTCGCTGAAAATAATATCAAACTTGAGTATGTTTGTACAAAAGAACAAATTGTTGATATCTTCACTAAACCTTTACCTCGTGAAGCATTTGAATATCTTCGTCAAAAGCTTGGGATTCTCCCAAGTTCTCATTAGATTTTCCTTTTTCAGAATATAAAGGGGGAGTGGAAGTGTGTACAGGTCTGCAGGACGGTTGTGTGTCAGCACGAGTGGAAGTGTGTACAGGTCCGCAGGATGGTTGTGTTTCAGGGGGAGTTACCCTTTTCCATTGATGTCAAAGGGGGAGAGAATGTTGTAGGAAGAGGTGTCATGATCGCAGGGGGAGTACTTGTGTTGCCATCAATGCCAAAGGGGGAGATTGTTGATCATCGGTTGTCATTGATGTCAACCCAAGCAGCACCAGGGGCTAACCCAATATTGCATGGGAATTTTGACCTACCAAATTAATATATTCTGGGTCAATAATGCTTTTGATGGTTTCTACTTGTCGAGATGTTTCCGTTGATATATGGCACACCATGTAGTTCTTCACGGTTTGAAAAATATTCATGTTTGAAGTTTGTACCCCCAGTTAGTGGGATAAAACCCCATGGGGTTGAGGCATGGGTCATTGAAAAGTCATAATTAATATTTTTTAAGCTCCTAATATCCCTCCCACATTCACTTTTTGAAGCCCCTCTCAACTTAAGCATTCATATAAATTGTGATCTTCATTTCCTCCTTATGCATGGGATTTGGCCATCTGAAACAG
Organism: Pinus albicaulis; assembly: GCA_034641835.2. NCBI lineage: Eukaryota > Viridiplantae > Streptophyta > Pinopsida > Pinales > Pinaceae > Pinus > Pinus albicaulis. The sequence continues at coordinate 7,230 of JAXQQM020060222.1, forward strand.
GTCATCGTGGCATATTAACTCTAAATTTGTTTATACGAAGGCTTAGAAGCTGAAATGTTTATGAGGTGAAGCTGAAATTCTTAGGAAGAGCACGGTAAAAATTTCGAATCAAGTTGCGCAAATTTGTGGAGATATGATTGTGATAAAGGGTTTTTGCGAGGCTCACGAAAATTCATCTCAAAGAAGTGACCTTATTTTGAAATCGTCTGCCTCTCTGTGAGTATCGATTGGAATTTTGTAAAAAGTGGTAGATATTGCATAGTACGTAATTTTTTCTATATCAATTTCGGAAACCTCAATTTTAGAAACAAATGAAGAAAAAGTGACACGTGGCACGCCATACAAGTGCACTCTACTGAAACAGTCCATAATTAGGGCATTGTGAGAGATTGGGTATAACTCTCTCTTCAAGAATCAAAATTGGGTCAGACCTATGGCATTGGAAAGATGACTTAGAGGACTACTATAAGACCAAAAATCAGATATTGAGGATCTGAAATGACAGAGATACACTAGATTCAATATAGAGCTCCTAGAAGGCAAGAAAAAGCTAGATCATGTGTTGTCAAGGATTGCAAAAGGACCAAAATTTCTACGGCAGAAAAGCAAAGCAAGGTGCAACAGATGGTAGCATGACAAGAGCGACAACAAGGTGAAAGAAGGTGCCAAGAAGTTCATCATATGAAGTCTTCAAGTGGGTGGCAACGCCACAGTCTTTGTAAGGTATCATTGTACTTAGTCATTGTAAATACATTATTGTATAAATTGTACTAGTATCTACTGCCAAGAGTTGAAGAGGCAGTGTTGGGAGGTCTAGGATCATCATTAGGTGGTTGTGTTAAAGTTGGGGTTATGGTCTAGTACATCTTCTTCTTCTACATCATTCTATGTCATTGTAAAGTGGACCATTTTCCCTGGTACGGGAGTCCATTCTTCTTTTATTCTTCTATAGGGTGGTAGGGTGGTGCTAGGGTGAGTTGTAGCTCATTGGGTGTTGGGGCATCTGTTCAGTTGACTACTGAAGAATCTTGGGCGTTGGAGCATCCATCCAGTGGGAGCTGGAGAAGAATGCTTTTCTAGATTCTAGGAAGTTGGAGCTTTATTTTCAATTGGAGTTGAATATTAAAGAATTATTAGAAAAGCATTAGGTGGTTTTTGTCCCGGAGTGGGTTTCCACCTTAAAAAATGTGTGCATTGTGTTCCTCTTGTTTGCTGCTATCATTGTACAAACACTGATAATAATTGAAGTTTAACTAATGCTCTAATTGAAAGGAATACTGATTCACCCCCTCTCGATGTTCCAACGAAACTTCACTTAGAAGTTTCGCGAGACTTCATGGATTGGTGTGAGGATCATTGAGATCTTCAACTTGTTCTTCATTACCTTCTACCTTAATTAGGTTCAGTGATGGACATTGTTGGAGGAAGTCACGTGATTCGGTTTAGAGAGGCAATATGATGTAGTAAGCTCATCTTGGTGACGGTTTTCCATCTCGGCTCTTTCTTTGGGTTAGATGTATTTGTAACCCTAGTTATTATCTATAATAAAATGTTGTTATTCTTCCTATTTTATGTGTTGATAGATTGCAGTGCTTATGTGTTTTATTTTACATGGAAATCTTCTATTGAGTAAATAGTGATTTTACGACATATTGTGGAGTTCAGTTATTTTTTTGCATTTTTAATTAAAATATCCCATCTGGGATATTACAGTGGTATCAAAGCTTCAATATTGGATCAGCCTGCGGGTTTCCAATTTTCAGTTGCAGCTATTTTGGCTAGTTTGGTTAGAAGGGCCTACGTAGTCATTAGAGGAGGCTCATTTGTGAGAGCTTCATTGGTGGGATTTTAGAGATGGGGTGTTGGGAAATTGATAGGAGAGCCATATGAGGAGGTTTTCTAGGATTTTTGAGAGCAATGATTGATAGTAGCAGCTGCAGTGCCAAAAAACGAAATTGGAAGAGGGCCAAACTACACAGGGTCAGATTTTGAAGGTTGGAAATAGAAGAAACCCTTTCTAGGTTTTTCTGGGTTTTGGGCAATTATCACCTTCCCAAATTCCTAGATTTTTCTGAGTAGTTTTCAGTGGGTAAATTAGAGGCTGAAGTCTGCATTCAAGAAGGAATGAGTGTTGGAGTCGGTAGTGTTAGAGGCTACAACTACTTGCCATGTTTTTGATAACCGAGGGGAGGGTAACGCTATCAGGATTTGATGTGTTTGGAGCTGTCTATATGACACTACCTGTTGGCATACTTGTTCTCACCATGAAGACCCATTCACACTGCTGGTTGAATTCAGGTTCTTCTACATACTCGAACAATGTGTTTCCTCAAAATTGAAGACTGATATGATGTTCATGTACTAGATAAGTTCTTGATCTCTTATCTTTTCTGAGTTCCGCATATTAGACAGTGTCTAGCAAGGAGTTTTTTCTTTGTTTCTTTTACCACTATGCATCGTATTTGAAAGTTAGAAAATTTATTTTGCACCTAAAACACTGTGCAAGCAATCTGTTTGCTAAAACACTTCACTGGAAAATATATAGCAAGCTCAGAAATAATGTTCTCATGCAAACAATCTGTGATGGAGGAAATCATAAAAAAATTGAGAAGATTGAACACAGAAATTAACCATGGCACACATCCAAAAACTAAGCAGGACAACAGACCCCTTTCAAGAGAGATTTGCACCATCCTTCAAAAAGGGCAGCCAAAAGGTTTAGAGGTAGAATTGGGGATTGGTCACAATTTTTTTTCAGCTGGGACAGATTTGAAACACATGAAGATGTCATGGAGAGTTTTGTCCAAACTAGTAGAATTTAATGAACTCCTGTCCACAATAAACCAAGCAGAAGGGAAGAAACTTATTTGGGCTTTAAAATCTACTATGCTTTCTCTTATACAGCCCAAATTCTTGGAGGAACCTTGTGAAGGGGTCACACTTCCAGTTGCAACTTGCCTCAGTAACATCATGAAGTTGACCACACCTATAGCTCCATACAATGATGATGTTATGAGGAGGATTATAAGATTGATTGTAGAGACTTTTTAGGATTTGGACAACAGTGCAGGCTCTACCTTTGGGAAGAAGCATGAGATTTTATGGATTATGGCCACATTCGAGACGTATGTCATCATGTTTGATCTTGAGTGTGATGAATTAGTTCTGCAGATGTTCCAATTCTTCTTTAGCATTAGGAGACATCATTCTGACACCGTCATAACACATATACAGTCCATCCTATCATCATGTATGAGAGATTGTGAGACCATTGGCTGAGAGTTGCAGACCAGGTTGTTGAGCATTTGGAGGAGAGAGAAGTTGGTCTTACCTGCTACTTATGAGCTAGCCCAAGGGTTGGTTGAGCAGAATATTGGGCTAATCATGAGACAATTGACCAGGGAGGAGCTACTCCAGTTTGGTGGATCTGGCAGCAGAAATGAGCTAAGAAGGAAGGGACTTTGCTTCATTTGCAAAGAACCTTGGGGGCCTGATCACTCATGCTTGAGTGATGCAGTTGATGTGGCAAAGGTAGAACAGAAGGGCATTCCTTTTGTATTCCAAGATTAGGACTCTTATTCAGATGAGTCCATGGGACCAGTTGAGGATGCTTCTGGGGAGAGAGAGTAGTCATGTAGCGATGATGACAATAGTTCGGAGTTGTATTCCAGTGTGCAGGGTGAGCAGTCAGGGGACTCTACGGGAGATACTCTGGGTGATGAGTCACTTGTGACGTTAAGCTAGAGCAGCAAATGATGGAGCCTGAGTCAATAGAGGAGGATACTATGCACATCATGCATGATAGTCCTTTGAGGGAGAGCCAGATGGAGGATCACATTGAGTCTATGATGGATATGCGGCTAACCTTGGGGTCAACCATTGAGAAGGAACAGTCATATGCACAGAAACTGAGCACAGTGACAACAGTTGCAGATCCATATCCTCTAGAGATGTTGGAGGTTGATGGGATAGTTCTGCAGGGGGCTAGGGGACAGCAAGAGCATGACATTCCCAATGAGAGGGATGAGTTGTTGGAGATGGTGGAGCATCCATATTTAGGCCGACACATTGATGAGGTGGAGATAGATGTACATGGATTTAGCAGAGTTGCGGTACTTTTAGCGAGTAGCACTCTCCAGGAGTACATTGATGGGGCTTGCAACATATATTGCCCACTTTGGCCCATTATAGAGAGAGGGGCTTTCTTCTACAACCAGCTTTCATTGGTAGATAGGGCAGAGTAGTGTGAGTTGATTATGGGCTGGCGACAACACTCCAGGCATGTTCCATATGTAGTTTTTGCTACATTGGATTTTTCTTCCAGGATGGATTGGTGGGAGATCATGAGTTGGTACCCTCTTGATGGTACAATATTCTTCGTAGGGAGCACAGCAGAGCAGGGGCCCTTAGTCATGACAGATGATACAGATTCCAGTTGGCAGTGGGGCACATATCATCATTTCTTCAACATCCCATCCTGATTTCAGAAGATTAGGATCAACATTGGATTTAGTTAGGGGTTGGATTGGAGAGAGGTGATTATTTTGTACACAGTTGGTGGGGCAGCTTACACAGTCATAGATACAGCGTAGCAGGAGTCATGGTCTTCACCTCTTAGAGCATCAGTTATAGCCAGAGGTAGTGCACAGTCTGAGCCGTGGGACTTGGGCGATGATTGGCCATGGTGGCATTAGGATCCGTAAGGATTGTTTAATGACATGTACAATGGGAGATCAGTTTGGGATCCCAGCATTGAGGGGTCTATTCCGAGTGGCTGCACACAAGTGGATATCAGCACCCATGGGTTTGTGTGGGATCCGGGCATTAGGTCTCAGTTGAATCGGGCCAACAGGGTGGCCCACATATTTGAATTGCTTGAGGGCAAGTAATCTTGGGGCGGAAGGTCTGTAATATTCCCTTTTTTGGTGTCACCTACTATAGGGTTAGGTTGGACTTCCAGCGTTAGGAGCAGACAGGTCACAGGTATAGATTGGTGTTATCAGTGGGCTTAGAAGATTTTTGGAGGAGTTTTGAGGAGTTTCCATGGTGTCTGAAGGCATTTGCTTGATATATTCCATCATGTGAGCAGTTTGGATTTCGTTCCGGTGCATTCCGATAACTTTCAGAAATTTGAGTTATTTATGGGCTTAACTTAGTTGATTACGCTCAAGGGGGCATTCCGAGAGGAATACATGATGGAACACCTTAGTGTAATAGCTCATTGGAACCGGGACAAGGATACCTACATAGTGGGATGGTTAGACACGGGTTTCAGTGACTGGAGGAGGCGTGGTAGCCGATTTACCCTTTTCTGCATTAAAAATGAATATTTTAATAAGAGGGAAAAGTGATCCATGAATAAAATAATGCTTTATAAGGCTCCAAGAGATCTATAAAAGAAAGGGAGGAGGCCATTGAGAGATATCTTCGGGATCATATCATTTTATTGTGTGAGAGGTTTGAGACGTGGTTCTCCACTTCAGCTGTAGCCCCAGGACGGAAACCCTCGGGTGATTTGTGAGCGTTGGACGAAAACCCAACTCTCTTGAGGAGGCTTCATTTAGAAGTTTCAAAGAGCTTCAGGGATTGGTGTGAGGATCATTCAGATCTTCAACGTGTGCTTCATTATCTTCAGTGGGTTTAGTGATAGCTGTTGCTGGAGGGCGAGTGCAGCAGTTCAGTTTTGAGGCCAGCGCAGTGTAGCAACTCATCTTGGTGGCTAGTTTTCCATCTCAGCTCTTTCTTTGTGTTAGATGTATTTGTAACCCCATTTATTATCTATAATAAAATGCTGAGATTATTCCTATTTGATGTGTTGATAGATTGCAGTGCTTATGTGTTTTATTTTACTTGGTAATCTTCTGTTAAGTAAATAGTGATTTAACGACATATTGTGGAGTTTAGTTATTTTTCTGCATTTTTAATTAAAATATCCCATCCAGGATATTACACAAGGTGTATGTGGTTCGAATGCATGGGTTCTATGTAAGGGAAGACAGATAAAGTCAGGGGTGGTGATTGCTTCCATATTGTCATCATCATAATAGAAGATGGGGTGACTGGTGGAAGAAAGACCACCTGACGCAATGAAGCTACCTGACTTATCATCATGAGAAGAGAGGTCACATACACATTGTCACGAAGGGTGATAGAAGGACAAGTAGATAAGGGATCCAATGATGTTGAGCCCAGGGTGATCGCTGAAGGGAGGTCGAGAAAAACAAAATGGGAAGACTCAGAGGGAGCTTCCAGCATGGAGTGGTGGACTCATTGCACTTGGCCTCAAATTGGCGAACTGCCGCTAGAGAGGTGCAGAAGTCCTCGAGGCGGGGATAGAGGTGAGTATAGTGGTCATGGAAATCACATAAAGCACACGAGTTATTGGTGTGAATATTCTTTGGGTTCTTGGCTACATTCGAGGAAGGAATAGAGATTTCTGAGACCACAAAATCAGCGAATGTGACATTAACCATGGGCTTGAGATGAGGTAATTCAGGAAAATTATGGATGGCATGACCGTCAACATCACACAAAACACACGAAGGTGTACACTTTGGAGGCTGAGGAGGAGCATGGTTTTTCAGGGAAGCCTTGTCTTTAGGTTCCTTCTTGCAATATTTTCCCTTCTTACTCGAAGTGGTCGCAATAGGAGATGGTTCCTATTAACGTGGCTAAGGCACTGTAGCAGCGGGAGAAGTCATGGGGACCGATTGAACTGGGGTCAAAGCAAGATAAGGTTTGGGTTGACCAAGAAGGGTAGTGGCTGGGGGATCAAGGTACCAAATGGGAATCCCCAGGGCCAGGTTAGGAAGAGAGAGGGTAGCCATGACAGGTACCGTGTACACTCCAGGAGGGGGAGCTAGGAACAGTATATGACCGGAGGGGTAATGGCCAGGCGGGATGGCTCCAAGATGGTTAAGGCCTGGAGGAACTATTCCAGGATGGTAGAAGGTCTCATTAACACCATCTGTAGGTGAAGGGACAGGAGGAGGGCATCCAGAAGGCTGAATCGAAGGGCTAGGAGTAGGTTGCGGAGGGCAAGGCTGTTGAATATCCGAAGCGGGCCGCTTAAGGGAAGCCCGAGACAATTGCATCATGAAGACATTTGATGAGATGGGATCAGAGATAGGAGGAGGAAGATCAGGAAATGTACCAAGAAGAGAGGAGTCTTTGTAGATTTCAGGAGAGACACTGGTCAAAGGATCAGCGATTTGCTTATTTGCCACCGAAGAGATGATGGACTCAGGGGAGGTCTGAGACTTCTGTTCATAATATGTCAACTGGTCAATGGTGACTATATTTTCATCATGAGGGAAGGAAATCTTGCGGTGAACTGCAGATGGGACAACAGACATCGCATAGGTGTAGCTACGACCCAATATAATGTTGTAATCTAAGGGGGCATCTATGACTTCTACCTCAAAGAAAATAGTCTTTCCTGCAAGAGTAATAAGATAGTTGTGTAATAGGCAAATGGGCTGGGAGGCATGGCCATCCCATGCTTGGAGAGTGATTGTGGAAGGAGCCAACTTAGGTGATCCGATTTTCTTCCAAACTGAAGCAGACATCACACAGGTGTATACCCCCTCATCAATGATGCACAGGGAAACGTTGGCGTTCCGGATCTTGACTGGGATTTAGATTGCGATGGAAGTAGGGAGAGGAGGATGCTCTAATCGGTAAACATCGAAGACGATCAAGCGATCATCAGAAGGATCTATAGCACCCATGGCAGAGAGTAGAGCTTTTCATTGTGAAGGGAACGACTGGAGGAGTTCCAACGTTGAAATGGCAGTAGGAGATTGCGCCAAATCATCTACTATACTATACGAATGAGCAGCTTTGTCAAAAGAAGCATTTCGGCATAGTGGTCCCTTAGGGATCTTAGTATGAACCTCCACCTTAGGCTGAGGGATATGTAAGGGATCACTAGGTGTCGAAAGAGGCTTTGTAGTGACCGAAGGAGGTGGCTCGGGGATAGACGTAGCAGGAGACTTGTTGTACTGACAGGACCAAGTCTGAAGATTGATGTCTACGGTTATAGGTTAGTCAGAATTCATCATGAGAATTATGTAATTGGAGGTGCTAGATGGAAGAGGTTGAGTGGCCACCTAACATTTAGGTGGTTGGGTAGCCACAAATCCTTACTGAGGGAAAGGATTGGTAAACACAACTGACTGACTAGGCGCAACACTAGGAGGGACAGAAGGGGAGGCTTACTATCCTCGCAATGTTGCCTGGGACTCCCACATCTGCTTCATATAAGGTAAAAGGGGACAATCATGCATGTAATGACCATAAGCACCATAACAAGAACAAGGCTTGTTCGTTCGAATAGGCCTGTCCTGCTTGGGCCGAGTGCTTTGTTGCTGTTTAGTAGTGTTAGGTGCATTATTTTGAGGATTAGGTCCAGGATTACAAGGAGAAGATGGATTTTGAGTTCCTTTCCTCTTCTTTTTTGAGGGAGGAGGATTAGTCGTGCTCTGTTGTGCATACACCTGCCCTTGCAGGGGCGGTGGCTATTGTTGTGGGGGTTGAGAAGGCAAGGGATGGGGAGGTGCTAATGCTGGAGGAGCTAGAGCACTAGGCTATGGATATGGATAATAAGGAGGTTGGATGAAATTGTGGTAAATGGGAGGTTGGGCAAAAGAGCCCATGGGAGGCTGAGCATATGGGTGAGAGAGAGCTCCAACAATACCGTCGGCGGCATGAGATGCCCTCGGTGCATTGGCACCACTAGGTCTAGGGAGATCAGGTAGAACAGTATAAACATAACCCGACTAAGTGTAGATCAAGTCATGTTTTAACACAATTTGGAGAGCGACTTCTTCGGTTTGAGGGAAATGCGATGCGACATCTTTGCCGGTAGAAGGCAAGAGAGATCTAAGGAACCATTCCATGTAGACATGGTCTTCGAAGGTAGGGGCTCGACATATGCTATTTCTTCTCCACCATTTCTGGACATGATCGGATAGGTGAGTTGTAGATGATTGACAGAAAGAAGCCAAAATTTCGGTACCAGTGTCATAACAAAGGGGAAGCTGGAAATAAGATAGAAAAGCCTGAGAAAGAGTCACAAAGGTGGTATGAGAGGATGAGGCCTAATCAACATACCACTTAGAAGCTTCACTTGTAAGCGTACATTGGAAAAACCGAAGACGGACAAAATCATCAGTAATGGAGTTAGACGAACATCACATGTGGAAACATCGAACATGATTTGTAGGATATTCTCCACCAAGGCCTTCAAATTTGGGGATGTCAGAAGGGAGCTTGGTTGGAATAGCAGGCCAACTAGCATCATGGTGTATAGGGTCATTGATCAACTGGTTAAAATCGGGAATATTGAGGCTTGCCATATAGGGGAGAAAGGGAGCAGCTGTAGTAGTTCCACTAGTAGTATTCTCAGCATTAGGGCTGGGGCTACGACCAGCGTTAGGTCCTGAACCATACATGGTGAAGGTGACAGGAGGAGAACCGAGGGTGGAACCAAAAGGAGAACCCAATGAAACAAAAGAGGAGTTGGAGTGTAGACTCGGTGGAGGACTAACTCTAATCCTACGCATAGGAGTAAGTCTTCCTACTGAAAACTGAGGATGAAGGCCAAAAAGTCTTCGAGATAAATGCCTTGGTGGCGTAATGATGATGACACAAACATGGCACAAGGGGAAGAGAGACCAACAAGGGCGGAAAGGTGCAAGATCAAGTGATTAAAATGTTGAAACAAGGGCAGAGAGGTGTAGGATTAATTTATTTCAATGTTAAATTCTTTTCTTGGCAGTTTTAACCAAGCTCTTCTTCACTTAGGGTGTGTGTGTAAAGTGTGTAAATTTTAATTTTTAAACCCAGACGTTTGTAGATAAAAAGAGAATGTGTGTTGTATAACTATAAATAAACCTGCAGATAATAGTATATGAAACTAAAATAACAGTAAATAAACAGCTAATAATTCAATAATCTAAACCAAAGGATGCGGGCCTCTCAATATGCAGTCTATAGATGGCAAAAAACTAGTCAAAACATAGAAAAATAGCCAATAAATCTAAGGTCGGGAGGGACAGAGATCTAAAGGTCAGATCTGCTGGAAATAGGTGTAGATAAACAACAAAAAATCAGAGGAAAATTTGTTGTGACTGAGGTGGCGAAAGGCTATCCACTGGAGGGAAGCAGAGTGGACCTTAGAGGAAAACCGAAACAAAACTAAAGGAGGTGATTTAGATGGATAAATAGCCAATCTGAAGTGGATCTGAAGGTGAGGTATCAGATCTGAAAAATGGCTGAACACTCTGAAAATTTTAGACAACCTGCAGTAGCTAAAACTCTTCCACAAAGTCTGGAGGTTACTGAAGCCCTAGGGGGCTAGGTTTCCACATTATTGAGCAAAAAATAACAAGTACAAGTCCAAAATGGGTGGAGACAGAGGTTAGACAACCCTAAACAAAGGCCCAGACAAACCCATAAAACTTTCTGAAAATTCCCGTAAAAAAGTGAGGTCACAGTTTCTGACCTATTACGTGCTGAGGTCGCATATTTTGTGCAGATTTCCATGTCCTAAAGCTCCAAGTCGCAGGTTTAGGGCCAAAAAGTGTGACCTACACTTCTGGCACTCTCGGGAGCAGGTTTCAGTAGAATGTGTCATCTCAGCTACGGTTGATGTCAGTCACCTGTGCAATAGATCCGAAAACACACAGAAGTTAGAATTTTTAATGTTTTAGGGTTTTATAGGTTAATGTTGGGGCCTTTGTTTTGAAATTAAACAATTTTGTGTTGCGGAGAACAAGTGGTGGAGCGCAGCCACAGTAGACAAAGAGTTGTCATGGTTGCGAAGAGGTGAAGGGCAGGTGGCACAGCTATTGCTGAAGAAGGTATAGATGGAAAAGGGAATCTACAGAAGACACTCAGTGGGACTCCCAGCAATCAAGGAAAGCAGCAAATAGCCGAGCGGGAAATAAGGAAGAACTATCAGTCGCACTGGTGATGGGACAAATATGCAACCGATCAGCAGAAAGAGGAGGTTGGCTCAATAGGGATCAGAGAGCAGGAGTCGTAGGAGAGCTCTGTTCATGTTGTTCTGTTCTCTCTCTCTCTCTATTCTGTTCTATTCTAGATATTGTACTGGGATTGTAGTCAATTCTGCCACGCACACTCTGAGGTGTGTTGTAATAGTATTTTTCTATTAATGCATCTCTTTCTAATATAATGTTGTTGTTCTAAGTTCTGTATTGTGTTATGGTTTCGCGGGATACACAACTATTTTTATTTTTTGTTTATCATTATGATAAAGTTCATGAGTATTTATATCTGTATGGTATTTACACTTAATCTAAGTACTTAAGTTATGGATGGTTTGCATATCTACCATGCCTGATCGATACCCAACTCAACCCCTTAGTAAGGTCGTGACACGCCTCGGGTGAGACACTCTGTTCGTCGGATCAGGGTGAAAATTTCGACGTTGTGCTAGACTACTGCGATAACCCTTGTTGGCCACCTTTCCGAACCTAGGTCTCCCCCTGAGACCTCATTTCTTGCCAACAAATGGTTCTGTTGCCGGGACCTGAAATCTCATTCTGGAGTTAGATCATGGTATCACGGATCTTCAAGAAAGAAATATGGAAATAGTGGGATGACCATCTGGACCAGTTCATAGCTTAGCAAGAAGAAGTGAGACAACAGAAAGAGAAGACTCTCAAGAACTGAATTCTCTTCTCTGAGTCCGCCAGTGATATTTACGAGATCTTTTAGGGAAAGTTTCCTGAGGAGCTCTAAAACTGGCTGTGGAGATTACAGAGCAAGGCAGTCCCCAAAGGGTTGTGAATCGTCTGTCGTAAGTGGGTGCACTCAGATCTGGTAGCACTCCATCGGTTAGATACCGATTTGACCTGAGTTGTAGATTTATGGGTGCAATCTACCTTGGAAGGATACATAGTAGAGTACACAGCTGAATGCTACCAGTCTTTCTCAAAAGCGGAGGACGTATTCAGATCAGGGTTGCACAGAGGACTGCTGAGAGAGATCCCTCTATGGATTAAGGCATTGATGGTGGATGAAGGACTGATGGAGTTCCAAAAATTTGAGATGGAGACCTAAACCTCCAGTACTGGGGGAAGGGACTGAAGGAGAGATGCTACAAGTAAGCTAGAAAAGGGGAATAGGGATATGGATGTCGAGACCTCCAGTAGGTTAAGGGAACGAAGAGCACATCGGAGGGCACAACTCACCAAGAAGTGGCGAGAAAGGGCTATGAAATAATTGGAAAGACAACAAGGAAAAGGGAAAGAAAAAGAAGAGGCGCCTCAGATAACGAAGCAGATGGAAGGTTAGATGGGTTCTCAGGATATAGGGGGGACCACCAAGGAAGTGCGGCAGGTGTATAGGAGCCCATCCCCAGCAGAAAAGGGAAAGGAGTATGACGAAAATGACGCGCGCCCCGAGGAGAAATCCGATGTAGAGCTGCATGTTGCGATGGAGAAACTATTCCGAGAAAGGCCGGCACCCATCATCCCACGTAACTCTATTCCCCAAAGCTCAAGTAGCTCTAATCCCAACCCTCCCATGGTACTCTATCAACCACTAGGTGAAATTTTTGTTAGGTTACGAGAATTAAATAAGCCAGGTAGTGTTCAGGCCATAGTAGTAATACACTAGCAACCATACTAGTACTAGATCTCACAGCGAGGAGTAAGGGGATTTTTTTTAGTAAGAGCCACACAAGGAAACATGGAAAGATCATTTACTTGGTACCCAGAGTTTTCTGGGATGGGTAATGACAATGTGGAGCAACATTGGTACCTTTGTGAGGCCATATGGAGGGCTCGACAGACACCAGACACTAGTAAGTTGGTAGAATTTCAAACTACTCTCTAGGAGAGAGATCTACGCTGGTTTATAAAGTGGTCTGAGACTCATTATAACCCAGCATTAGACGATGTAAAAATGGATTTCTTGAAAGAATTAAAATTATCCCAAATAGATCAGTAGATTTTATCAAAGATGTGGGAGATCAAGCATCGAGAAGGGGAGACTACATTGGACCTGATGAGGAGATTCAAGGATGCGGTTGGAAAACTCAGCTACCCAATCGATCCTAATCACCAAAGGGATTATTTTATCAAGGCCCTTCTCCTGCTGACAAGGACCCCGCTGACGCAGCAAAATATCGAGACATTGTAAGATGCATTCGAACAGGCCATGAAGATAGAGGCCATGGCGAGATACCTGCAAGATTTTAGAGGAGGGGCATCAGCTCAGGACCCTTCCATACTGGGACTACAGCATCAAATAGCTAGCATGATAGAAAAACTAAAGGAAATTCAACCCCTGCATCCAGCGAGGCAAAATGTATGGTGTACGCACTGTCTAATGGAAGGACATGTGGTAACCAAATGTCCTCGATTACGAGGCCATAACATGGGGACACCAGCAACAGGGGCACCAAGAGCTCCACCAGCAGGAGGGGTCACGCAAATAAATACCCAAGGGTTATATCTGCCACAACCCCCATCCACGAGGTTCTCCAAGCAATAGAATTCAGTAACTATTGAGTATTGCGAGATCTAAAAAAGCATGGGCCACTCACCCCACCTATGCCCCATACTGAAAAACTAATCCAATGTCTCGAACAATGTATACTGTGAGTTTTGTGCATCTACCACACACAACACAGAGCAGTGCAGAGCTCTGGATGCTTTGGCAGAACAGTTAGAAAAACCTTCATATAGAGTGAACGAGGCTCCTAGAGGACGAGGAGGAGGCATGAGAGGAGGTCGAGTGGGAGGAAGAGGACCAGTACGATGCTACAACTATGACCAAGATGGCCATGTGGCTAGGGAATTTCCACTTCCTAGAAGACCCTTGTGCTCTCAGTGTAGGGTTGATATGCACGCAACAGAGGACTACCCAGAGCTCATCAAAATATGGAAAGAAAGAGCCAGAAAAAGAGGAACAAATCTAGTAAATTCCGAGCCAATAATAATTGAGGCTCAACCCATGCAGAGTGTAGCTATAGTAACATGGGGAGGCAAATTAAATAGGGAAGACGCACAAGGGATGGACTCGATAAAACTAGTAAGACCAATATCTCCAAAGCCAACATTGAGGCCAGAGAAACAGAAGCAATTCTTTCAAGAGGCAGCATAATTGTTTGCCTAGTTTGGGGGAAGCAAAGGAATCGAAATGCCACAACTGAAGGAAGAATATGAAAACCAAGCCAATATAGGTACTACAATTGAATAATGGTTCCTTCTATTTCAAAAAATTGTTAACAATGCACCCATGCTGGAATAATTAAAACAGAACCTGGAAAGAGCAGTGCAGAAGATGATGGATCCAGGGGAATCATTTGGCATGACACATAAATATATACAAAGAGTGAAGAGAAATAAGAGAATTATAGGCAAATATTTCTGGGTGAATACTCAAGTTGCAGGATTCCAAATCAAGGACACAATGCTTGATTTGGGTTCCGACGTAAATATCTTGCCTAGAAAAACATGGGAAGAATTGGGGAAAACAAGACTAACATACTCCATATGGCAAACCATTACTGCATTGTGCCCATAGGTAGGCTAGAAGAGGTCGAAGTCGACGTTGCGAGAGTAAAGATGTACATGGACTTTGAGGTCATCGACATTATAGGAGACAAAGATCCCTATCCAGCATTACAGGGGATCGATTGGGCTTTTGAAAAATATGAAATAATAGATTTAAAGAAAGAACTGATGACCTTTGAGGATGGAGAGGTCAGAGTCACCCAGCCACTTGACCCGTATCAAGGTCCCCGATACACAGAGTCTGTCGATAACAGAGAAGATGCTCAGCTTCTCGACCATCTTTATCAAATAACTGCAGGAAGAAGGCAAGATTATATCAACCCGATGGCGGGAGCATCAGTGAGCTGGAGGAGCATTCAAAGCTCAGACATGAACTTAGAGATAGCCTGGGAGGATTGGAAAAAAGGGGGATACGAGTCTAGGAGTATGAGATGCGCTACCATTAGAGGAATCAATTGGATTAGGACTGAGGTAAGAGGTTATCCAACCTTGTCTAATATGAATGTTGCGAATAATTTCATTATCAAAACAGAAGACAATGTATTGGAGGATCAAAGGGTCCTGCTCATGGACATGGCCTTGCAATACACGGCTGCAAGATGGTGGAAAAATCGCCGTGACTCACTGACGTGATGGGATATAATTTCAGCAGCACTGAAAGCCAGGTTCAAGGGAGAAGAGGGACCCCAATGCACTCGAAAGTTCCAAGGGAATTCAGATCCCACAAAGCATTTGAAGAAGTGTGAAGATCAATGGAAAACAACAGGATACCTGCACGAGCTGTGGGTCCACAAATTTATACAGTCCCTTGATAGGATTCCATAGGCTTGGTACCAAATGGAGGAGAGGAAAAGGGGAACTATCAATTGGCAATAATTTACAAAGAAGTTTACACAATGCTTCTGATTTGAAGGAAAGACAGATACAGTTAACCAAGTGGTACAGGCCATTAAAAAAATATTGTTCTTCCAAGAGAATCAGGAGGAGGACGAGAAACCACTCCCAAACCAAAACATCCAACAGTCATTAGCATGCAAGAAAATGTACAGTGAAATGGACGATGATAATCTAGAGGGACTTCGACAATTATACTTTGAAGAAACAAAGGGAGAACGAAATATTAAGGAAAACCTAACAACCGAGGGAATTCATTTGCTCCCCCTCAAAGCTAAGAAAATGAATATTGGAACCGAAGAGAAACCCAAATTAGCATCGATGGGGGACTACTGGGATGCTGAGACGACCAAGGAAATATTCAGTCTACTACCGGAATATGAGGACTTGTTTCCATCGTTCGTAGCTAACTTGAAAGGAATCAAAGGGGACCTGGGAGAAATGCATATAATACTAAAGCCTGATGCAATACCAATGAAACAAAGGCCCTATCGATTGAATCCAAGGGTAAAGGAAAAGGTTAAAGTGGAAATCAACAAGATGCTGAAGGCAGGGTTGATATCCCAGTGGAGGAAGCAGAATGGGTAATTCCCATAGTTATACAGAGAAAAAAGGATAAGGTGGAAATTCGGGTCTATGTTGCTAATATAAGTTTGAACAATTCCTGTATACATGACCCATTCCCCACCCCGTTCAGTGACGAATTCCTAGACAATGTTGCGGGAAACGAAGCATATTCTTTTATAGATGGATTCTCAGGGTACCGTCAAGTCAGGATAGCCGAGGAAGATAAGAAAAAGACAACCTTCACCACCGAATGGGGTTCCTTAGCATACCACGTAATTCCATTAGGCTTGAAAAATGCGCCAGCAGTATTTTCGCGCATTTTCATAGCAGCATTCCGAGACTATATCCACAAATTCTTAGAGGACTATGTGGATGACTGGACCATCTATAGCCTGTTGAAAGACCATGTCACGCTACTGAGAATTATGTTTCATAGGTGTAGACAGCTGCAGATCTCATTAAACCTAAAGAAGTGCATCTTTGTGGTGTCGTTTGGAACTTTTCTCGGACACATTGTATTCAAACAAGGAGTCTGCGTAGATCTATCAAAGGTAGTGGTGATAATCAACATGGAAGCTCCAGAAATTGTGAAACAATTGAGGTCACTGTTAGGCCATACATGTTATTACAGGCGATTCATCCGGAATGTAATATTCCAAATTTTTAGCCTTCAAGCTAAATGGAATATTAGAGTTGTTTCATCACTAGGTAGGTGAATAAATGGGTAGGGAGGCCCATTAACCTCTTTATAAGGATCAATAACACTCCTAATGTGGAAGGAGTGAGAATAAGAAGCTTATTTGAGCACCCTTGGGTGTGAATAGAGATGGGATCATGTTGATTCAGTCAACTTTGACCAAGTCAACAAAGTTTTCTAGATACATTGAACCACCTTGATGGACAACGCAGTTTTGGTGGAGGACAACTTGCATGGGCTTGGTGGCACATGTGGATGGGACCCAATGTGGAGAGGGTCACTTGCTATATATGAAGAGGATGGAGGCCTTTTTTATGCATGCTTTTGTATTTCAATCTTTCGATCTGGTTTGTTTAGACTTGGCTCCCTCTTGTTGTTTAGCAAGGTAGCACTGGGTGTTCCCGAGTGGGAATCCCACCTCTTCCCTTGAGAGGCCTATTGGGAGAGCTTGTCCTATATTGATCCACATCATGGATTAAGGCCAATCATCATTCCTCAGCCCCAACATTATTTCTATAGCAAGATATTGTTGAGCTGCAGGGTGTTGCAGTGGAGGATTCTTACACCACTTCCAGGTATGTTTCTCAGTAGAGGGTGCCTTCCTTATATTGAGAAATTAACTAGGAAGATTTCTGAGCATATTTCATATCTTTGTAGCAGGCCAAATTCGTTCTCATCTCCTACAGCGTAGTCCCTTGCAGGAACTGCGTCATTTTTCAGAGAGTTGTTGCAACAGGGTTAATGTTGGGTTTGTGTTATATTCTTTCCATGACTAGTCACACGCGGGGGGGTCACAGGGGGGTGGTATCCCCCCCTGTCGAGGCCCGAGGAAATGCCCTAAATTTTTTTTTTGGTCCTTATTTTCTGGTGGGTGGACCTGCCCATGGTTTTTTGCATGGGTTTGCACATGGTTTTGGGGCATGATGGTTTTTGGCCCCTGGTATTTTGTAGATCCAGTCAAGGGAGCTACGATTATGTTCTAATATAGGGTTAATGGATTGGGGTTTATGTATGCTTCGGCATGTATATATATGTGTAGTAACACTAAAAGGAATACAATGAAAAATCAAGCTGGTCATCCCGATTTGGGATCCAGGGGAAAATATTTGTGTTTATTTGTTTTATGTTTTATGCTCTTACTATTGTTTATTTTCTGTTTTAAAGATTCATTCGTAGATAATTTTTGTACAAGGTTAAAACCTACATTTGGTATCTGAGCAGTTTCAACTTCAAGGGGACGCCTTTGCTGTTGAGGGGTTTTTTTCTTGGGCCTGAGGTAGAACCTGTTCAGTGGGAGATCTGCAGGATCAATTCTTGTGGTGAAAGAAGATGGTGAGCGGCGGGAAGATAGAGATTGAGAAATTTAATGGTCAGAGTTTTGAGTTGTGGAAGCTTAAGATAGAAGATATGCTGGTGGATAAATATAAGTGGACCGTGGTAGATTTGGATACTAAACCAACGGCAATGTCAGATGAAGACTGGAAGAAGCTGGATCAGAAGGCAAAGAGCACAATATGATTGTGTGTCTCAGATTCATTATTGTTGAATGTATCTGGGGAAGCTATGGCGAAGACCTTATGGGACAAGGTAGGGAATTTGTACCAATCTAAGTCTCTGGTGAATAAATTGTTCTTGTAGAAAAAGCTGTATAACCTGAGGAGGAAAGTTTGTAAAGTTGTGTTGGAAATGCAGAAATCAACGGCACTACAAAAACGACTGCAGATCTAAATCTCCACAGAAAGGAAAGGGATCTGATGATGCTCCTTCTGCAGGGAAAAAACCACCTTGGATGAAGGTGGGGATGTGTATTTGGCTTCTTCTTCAAATACACATGTAGATCATGATTCATGGTTGACTGACTCGGGTGCATCCTTTCACTTCACTCCCCATAGGGAGTGGTTCTGCGAGTATGAGAAATATGATGGCAGTGATGTCTTCTTAGGTGATTATAAGAAGGCCAGAATCGTCAGACGTGGAAAAGTCAAGCTGAAGCTGCAAGGTGGAAGGATTAGAACACTTCCTGGTGTTCTACACATTCCTGCATTGGCAAAAAATCTGATTTTGGTAAGCAAGATGGATGATGCAGGTGTAAAAACAGTGTTCGAGAAAGATATTTTTAATATAGTTCGGGGAGCACTGGTATTAATGTGGGGATTTCAGATTGGAACTCTGTACAAGCTTCAGGTAACCACTGTTAATTCTTGGCGCAATATTTCTGTGGTTCCCAAAAGTGGAACAGAAAGCCTAGCAGTCTCTAGAGAAAAGACCATGCTATCGCATCAAAGGCTTGGACATATTGGAGAGAAGGGCTTTCGGATACTACATGGAAATGGTATGGTAGAAGGTATGTATAATAGCAATTTTTGTGAACATTTTTATATGGGAAGTAGAATCGGGTGAGTTTTCCTTCTAGTGCTAAGAGGGCGAACAAGATATTAGAGCTTGTGCACAGTGATGTGTTTGGACCTGTATCGGTTCCATCACTGGGTAAGTCTGTGTACAGTGTTTCATTCATAGATGACTTCTCAACGAATACATGGATATATTTCTTGAGGAAGAAATTTAAATTCTTTGACAGATTTAAAGAATTTAAGGCTCTGATGGAAAACCAGACAGAGAAGAAGATAAAGGTGCTGAGGACAGATAATGGTGGGGAGTTCTGCAAGAAGGAATTTGAAGAGTTCTATAAGAAGTGTGGTATATCACAGCAGAAGAATACTCCATACACACCTTAGCAAAATGGATTTGCAGAAAGAATGAATAGAATGCTGATGGAAAAGGCAAGAAGCATGCTCAGTGGTACCGGGTTAGGACAAGAATTCTGGGTAGAGGCAGTGGAGATTGCATGTTACTTGGTTAACAAATCACCTTCATCAACGTTGGAGGATAAGAATCCACATGAGGTATGGACTAATAATATACCCTCTCTTTCACATCTGAGGGTATTTGGATGTGATGCATATGTACATTTTCCAAAGGAGAAAAGGACCAAGTTGGATAATAAATCTGAAAGGTGCATCTTTATTGGTTATAAGGATGGTTTAAAGGGTTACAAGTTGTTATCATTCAAAAAATTTCAAAACATCATTGTGTCAACTTTGCTTTTGGTCATGATTTCAAGGAGGTTTTAGATAGGTTTTGAGTCATTTCATGATTGAAAGGGTAAGTAATAGGCTTAGAGTCTCAAAAGTGTCATTTTCATATCCAAATAAAGTTTGACAACCTAATTCCATGGTTTAAAGGTCTCATATTCTTTTTAGAAGTCATATCTTAAATCCTTCGAAAATTTCTCTGAAATTAGCCACGAAACAACACTTTCGTAGCGCATCCAGTGTAAAAAATCATTTTTGCGCTATGAAAGCGCTGCTACTTTCGTAGTGCGCTACGAAACTGCTGAAGCAACCTTTTTGATCAAAAAAATCTATTTTCTGGTTTTCGTAGTAAATTTCCAAGGAGGTTTATGGGCAACTGAAAACAATTTTTTGAAAACTGAAAGAGGTTTTTCTTCCTAAAATACCTAAATACAAAAAATTCTTTCATTTTCTTCAAATTAATTATGATGCAGGAGAAATTGATGACTCAACTTGCGTTATGAAACTGTTGAAAGTCATTGAGAGAAAAACTCTGCATTCAGGTTTTAGTAGTTCACTTCAAGATCAGTTTCTAGCCACAAGAAAAGGTCTTTTAGAATTCTCAAGGGGGTTTCTCTTCATAAAATTTCCTGCTACAATAACCTATCTCACGTTTCTCACAAGTGTTACCAATTGGGAGATACAACGCTTTCTTT
Source organism: Pinus albicaulis (assembly GCA_034641835.2). NCBI lineage: Eukaryota > Viridiplantae > Streptophyta > Pinopsida > Pinales > Pinaceae > Pinus > Pinus albicaulis. The sequence goes on from JAXQQM020060222.1 coordinate 27,727, forward strand.
GAAGCCATATTTTCAGAAATCAGAATTTTCCAGTTTTACACATGTTTTTCAAAGATAGTTTCTGGGCAGTCGGAGAGGTATTTCAAAAAACCAAGAGAATTTTTCTTCAAGAAATATTGGTCTCCAAAAGCCTCCTTCAGTTTCTAAAAATACATTTTGGATGAGGAGATACAAGCTCTGTCTCAACGCCTATTGTTCAGGTAAAAACGGTAAAACAGGGAAATGGAACAAGTGCAGAAAATGATAAATCTTAAATCAGTTTGTCATGAAGAAGAAGAAATTTTTTCAGATAAAACACTTTTAAAGTAAATTTGTTATGATTTCTTATGTTGACACCAATCCTTGAAGAATGTTAAAAATCCTCAAACTATAAATTTCTGAAAACTGTGTTAAAGGGAGCGCGCTACGAAACTGCTGAAAATGAGTTTTTGACATTTTGCATATGTATTTTGGAGGTAAGGATTGTTGGGTTTCAAGTTTTGATGCTGCTGGTGGAAAGATGAGGATCATAGATGAAGAATCAGATTGCAAAGAAGAAGAAATAATGGTTAAAAGAAGTGTTTTACAGTGATATAAAAACTGCGCTACGAAAATAGGCTATTGTCGTAGCGTAGTCATATCTCATCTCCTTTTACACTTTTTTGAATATTTATTTTTTCATAGGTGGAAGATTGAAGTTTCAATGGAATATTAGCACATGTGACACATATAAAACAATCATCAATGTTAACAAGCTGCTTGAAGATAAACATGGAAGATAAGGACTAAAAAACAGGAAATCTGTCTCCTGATTTTTAGGGAAGTTTTTGTCATGATCAGCATGAATACATCAATTTTGGAGGCATCATCCAAATTCGACCTCATGGGATTGCAGCTGGAAAAGGAAGCATTAAAGTTTATATAAGGTTGTTGCAAGCATATTTAGGAGTTTCACTCCTATTTGGATTAGGACTCTTCAAAGACTGTTTAATTGTCATTTTGTAATTAAACTTTTGTTTGATGGTTAGATTAGGTGTCATGTATGGGAATTCAAATTCCCCTAGTGGTGGATCATGGAATCCAAGATTTTAAAGGCTCAATATGAAGCATTAGGTCGAATTCATTATAATTTAGCATTTTTATTAGCAAAAGAAGCTGTGTTATTGTAGTAGACTGTGTGTTGTTTCAACTTAATACAGAGATTGGTTTTACTACTCAAGATTCACAAGGGGTTTATATGTTTGATATTTATATGGCCTTTTTCAATTACCTATTTGTAGTGGTATGAGCATGTGTTACTTAGAATTCATTGGATAATTCTCTAACTTCCTTCACATGCTTGTATATTGTGTTTATTCACTGTGTTACTGTTTCACTTATAAACCTAAAATCCAAGTGCCTTGACTTCCATGTTTAGCTGATTATGATATTTTGTTGAAGACTACTTTGACTCCATGGCCCAATAGATGTTTGCTAATCTGTAATTCAACCGGTTATACATTTTTTTCCATTTTTATTTCTAGAGTTAGCCATGTAATCATTAATTAAAAATATTAAACCTATTGAGAGATCCCTCTCAGGTTGAGGAGGCTAAGCCTCAACCAAAAGTTTGGTTTGAAAGAGTTACTTAGAGTCTACTTGATCAATAACCTATCAGGATTAGATTTTGTGATAACATTTTGGTGCATCTGCCAGGATCCTGAAGATTATTCATTCCCAAAATCAAGAAGCTGAAATTCTGAAGGTAGCAGGAGCTCAGAATCTGTTTGAGGCTACAGAACTACCTTAGCGACTCCACACATCGAATAATCAAATTGGAAGGTGACTCCACTGCTTAAATATCAGTGGCTTGACGAAGTTTCAAGATGAGTTCCATTGCAAGAATGAATTCTAGGTATGCCCCTATGAATCGGTCTCATATCCCTGGTTTTCCAAATCCCATGCCAAAGGTTGAATGTTTAGATGATCTTCCAATATTTTAAGATGAAAAGAAAGACAATGCTGCTCTTCATTTGGTTAGGTTCCATATGCATGTACACAGTCTTAAGGTTTAGTTCCCTGAAGATTGTCTCATGAATATGTTTATGACCACTTTAGAAGGAAAAGCACGGTCTTGGTATAAAGGTTTGGAAAATGGTTCATTATATTCTCTTGCTAATTTCCATGATGTATTCTATGATATGTATAAAGAGTGTCATCCCTCCTTATTGTTGGTTAAAGATTGATGTAAACATTCTATGAGTTTTATTCAATATTTTGAGGATTGTTATGATGATGATCAATTCATGGATGAAGAAATTGTAGAGGCTCTTCATAAAAATACATTTCAACACCAAGAAGAAAGGATAACATCCCATAAAATGCAACATGAAAATCAGCAAGGGTTTACTTATGAAAACCAGTTACAACCTCTGATATTGATGTAAAGATGCAGCAAACTTGCCAGTATTTTGATCATAAAGAGTATGAAAATCATTGCAAAAACCAAGAAGAAATACTGGAAGATAGCTTTTATAACCCTCAGGCAAAGGAAAAGGTTGATTTTTTATGTCATACTTTGCAGCAGCTTACATCAAATAATGATCATAATAATGAGGAAAATTACATTGTTTATGGGAATCATTCAGAAAAGCAGTTGGATAGCATATCAAAGGAATCTTGTGTGGCTGAGAATCATTTGTCTAAAGATATAGAATGTTATGATGATCATCAAACTAACCATGTCTTCTTTGACGCTATAGCTGAATACATGGAAAAGCTTTGCACACCAGTATTTCATTTTCATTTGCATTATGAAGATTAGATACATTATAAGTTGCTTTGGTCATCTCACTATCATGGTTATTTTGAGGTCGAATTCAGTCAAGAGCCTCATATATCAGAAAATAAAATTGATTGGCTACATTGGAAGTTTCATGTTCCTTGAGATATAAATGGAGATTACAGCTTCTAGGGTAGGTAGGAGTATGTGCAAATAAGCTCAAGGTTGACTGAGCATTTTTTTTAGTAGGTATAGTTTGAGTGCTTCTTGCAGAGATCATCAAACTTCAGTCTGAGGTGAAAGCCATAAAATTTTGAAGAAGATTGGGTAGAATTTCAGAGTTTTATTTTAAAGGATGGATAGCAGCATCAGAGCTACCGGTTCTTAGTGTACCATAGGGGCACACTATCCAGAGTGGAGCCACTGTTATCACCCAAAAATTTTCAAAACATCATTGTGTCAACTTTGCTTTTGGTCATGATTTCAAGGGCGTATTAGATAGGTTTTGAGTCATTTCATGATTGAAAGGGTAAGTAATAGGCTTAGAGTCTCAAAAGTGTCATTTTCATATCCAAATAAAGTTTGACAACCTTATTCCATGGTTTAAAGGTCTCATATTCTTTTTAGAAGTCATATCTTAAACCCTTCAAAAAAATTTCTGAAATTAGCCACGAAACCACACTTTCGTAGTGCAGCTAGTGTAAAAAACCCGTTTTGCACTACAAAAGTGCTGCTACTTTCGTAGCGCGCTACGAAACTGCTGAAGTAGCCTTTTTTATCAAAAAACTCTATTTTCTGGTTTTAGTAGTAAATATCTAAGGAGGTTTAAGGGAAACTGAAAATGAATTTTTGAAAACTGAAAAAGATTTTTCTTCCTAACATACCTGACTACAAAAACCTCTTTCAGTTTCTTCAAATTCGTTATGAGGTGGGAGAAATTGGTGACTCAACATGCACTATGAAACTACCGAAAGTCATTGAGAGAAAAACTATGCTTTCTGGTTTTAGTAGTTCACTTCAAGATCCATTTCTAGCCACAATAAAAGGTATTTTGAAATTATGAAGGATTTTTCTCTTCATAAAATATCCAAATACAATAACCTATCTCACTTGTCTCACAAGTGTTACCAGTTGGGAGATACAAGGCTTTCTTTGAAGCCATATCTTCAGAAATCAGAATTTTCCGGTTTTACACATGTTGTTCAAAGACAATTTTTGGACAGTAGGAGAGGTATTTCAAGAAAAAAAGAGAGGTTTTTGTTCAAGACAGATTGGTATCCAAAAGCCTCCTTCAGTTACTAAAAATAATTTTTTTATGAGGAGATACAAGTTCTGTCTCGACACCTATTTTTCAGGTAAAAATAGTAAAACAGGGAAATGGAACAAGTGCAAAAAATGATAAATCTTAAATCAGTTTGTCATTAAGAAGAAGACCAATTTTGAGGTAAAACACTTTTAAAGTCAATATTTTATGCTTTTTGATGTTGACACCAATACTTGAATAATTTTAAATATCCTTAAACTATAAATTTCTGAAAACTATGTTAAAGGGAGCATACACAGCAATTTCGTAGCGCGCTATGAAACTGCTGAAGATGAGTTTTTGACATTTTACATATGTATTTTTGGAGGTAAGGATTGTTGGGTTTCAATTTTTTATGCTTCTGGTGGAAATATGAGGATCATAGATGAAGAATCAAATTGCAAAGCATAAGAAATAATGGTTAAAAGAAGTGTTTTACAGTGATATAAAAACTACGCTACGAAAATAGGCTATTTTCGTAGCACGGTCATATCTCATCTCCTTTTACAATTTTTCGAATATTTCTTTTTGAACAGGTGGAATATTGAAGTTTCAATGGTATATTATCACATGTGACACATATAAAATAGTCATCAATGTTAACAAGCTACTTGAAGATAAACATGGAAGATAAGGGCTAAAAAACAGGAAATCTGTCTCTTGATTTTTAGGGCAGTTTTTTTCATGATCAACATGAATACATCAAAGGTGGAGGCATCATCCAAATTCGACCTCATGGGATTTCAGCTAGAAAAGGAAGCATTAAAGTTTAGATAAGGTTTTTGTAAGCATATTTAGGAGTTTCACTCCTATTTGGATTAGGACTCTTCAAAGACTGTTTACTTGTCATTTTGTAATTAAAAGTATGTTTGATGGTTAGATTAGGTGTCATGTATGGGAATTCGAATTCTCCTAGTGGTGGATCATTGGATCCAATATTTTAAAGGCTCTATATGAAGCATTAGGTCGAATTCATTAGAGGCTGGCATTTTTATTAGCAAAAGAAGTTGTGTTATTGTAGCAGACTTTGTGTTGTTTCAACTTAATACAGAGATTGGTTTTACTACTCAAGATTCACAAGGGATTTATGTGTTTGATATTTCTATGGCCTTTTTAAATTACCTATTTGCAGTGGTATGAGCCTGTGTTATTTAGAATTCATTGGATAATGCTCTAACTTCATTCACATGCTTGTAGACTGAGTTTATTCACTGTGTTTCTGTTTCACTTATAAACCCAAACTCTAAGTGCCTTGACTTCCATGTTTACATGATTATGATATTTTTTTGAAGACTAATTTGAATCCATGTCCCAATAGATGTTTGCTAATCTATAATTCAACCAGTTATATATTTTTGTCCATTTTTATTTCTAGAGTTAGCCATATAATCATTAATTAAAAATCTTAAACCTATTGAGAGAGCGCTCTCAGGTTGAGGAGGCTAAGCCTCAGCCAAAAGTTTGGTTTGATAGAGTTACTTAGAGTCTACTTGATCAGCAGCCTATCAGGATCCGATTTTTTGATAACACAAACTTTGGAACCCAGAAATAAGGAAGGTTGTGTATAGCTGAGATGTGGTGTTTAGAGAGGTGAAAGATGTTGTTAAACATGAAGTCCCACCAAAGGAACCTGAGAAGATAGAGTTTGAGCTAAAGGAGGATGAATCAGACTCTACAACAGAAGAAGACTCAGAAGAGGAAGAGCCACAAACTCCAGCTGTGATAAGATCAGCTTGGGAAAGAAGACAACCAGAAAGGTGTAGTCCATCTGATTTCTGTTCAAATTTTTCTTTAACTATAATTGATGATTATCCTAGAACTGTCAGGGAGGCAGTAGATTCAGAGGATGGAAAACTCTAGAAGGAGGCCATGGTTGATGAAATGGCATCCTTGCATAAAAATGAGGCATGCGATCTGGTGGAGTTGCCGTATGGATGGAAGCCCATCAGGAGAAAATGGGTGTTTAAGAGGAAGATGAATGTAGAAGGCAAGGTGGAGAAATAAAAAGCTCGGTTGGTAGCAAAAGGTTATTCCTAGGTGCTGGGAATTGATTTTGGTGATATTTTTTCTCTTGTTGTCAAAGTTACTTCTATTAGATTAATTTTATTTGTTCCTGTTGCATTTTATTTTAAGGTAGAACAGATGGATGTGCAGACAATATTTCTTCACGGGGATCTGGAAGAGGAGATCTACATGAAACAACCTAAAGGCTTTATGGTGAAGGGGAAGAAAGAACTAGTATGCAGGATAAAGAAGTCTCTGTATGGGTTAAAATAGTCACCAAGGATGTGGTATCAGAAATTTGATACCTACATACGGGGACTTGGCTTCACCAGAAGCAAGGAGGATCACTGTTTTTATTTTAAATTAATTGGTGATCATGTTATTTATTTGGTCTTGTATGTGGATGATATGTTGTTGATTGGAAATGACAAAGAAATTATCCAAGATTTGAAGACCCAACTGTTCTCCAAATTCGACATGAAGGATCTTGGTGCTGCAAACTATATTTTGGGCATGAAAATTAAGAGAGATCGGGCAAAGAGGATGCTCTGGTTAAACCAGAGGAAGTATGTCGAGACTATATTGCAGAGGTTCAATATGCAGGATAGTAAACCAGTGAGTGTTCCTATTCCTGTAGGTGCAAAGTTGTCTGCTGAACAGTGTCCCAAGACATAAGAAGAAGAGGAGGATATGTCCCGTGTTCCATATGCAAGTGCAGTGGGTAGCCTGATGTATGCAATGGTCTGTACTAGACCAGACATTGCACATGCAGTGGGAGTATTGAGCAGGTTTATGTCAAACCCGGGGAAGGAGCATTGGACAACAGTGAAGCGGGTTTTCAGATATTTACGTGGCACTAGTGATTATGGCTTGTGCTACCAGGGAAGACCAGGATTGGAAAGAATGTTGGACATTCATGGTTTTGTTGATGCAGACTGGGCTGGAGATCTGGACCAAAGAAGATCTACAAGTGGGTATGTGTTTGGCCTATTTGGAGGCGCAGTCAGTTGGATGAGTAAAAGACAGTCTATAGTGGCACTTTCAACTACAGAGGCAGAATACATAGCAGCCACTCATGCAAGAAAGGAAGCAGTTTGGTTGCAGAGATTGTGTTCAAGTATGGGGTTGGTACAACAAGCTATAAGGATAGACTGTGATAGCCAAAGTGCAATTTTCTTGGCTAAGAACCCTTCTTATCATTCAAAGACAAAGCACATTGATGTTCAATATCACTTTGTGAGATATGTGGTTGAAGCTAAAGGGGTGTTGCTAGTAAAGGTGGACACTTTGAAGAATGTTGAAAACGCATTGAAAAACTCTGTGAGCACTCATAAGTTCTCTTGGTGTAGAGAAACAATGGGTGTTGCAAAGCTGGGCTAATGACTCAGCTCTCCTATGGCCCCCTACGAAAAGAAAACAACAAGTGGGAGAATGTTGGGTTTGTGTTATATTCTTTCCATGAATAGTCACGCGTGGGGGGGTCACAGGGGGGGTGGTAGCCCCCCCTGTCGGGGTCCAGAGAAGTGGCCCGGAAAAAAAATTTGGTCCTTATTTTCTGGTGGGCGGACCCACCCATGGTTTTGTGCATGGGTTTGCACATGGTTTTGGGGCATGATGGTTTTCGGCCCCTGGTATTTTGTAGATCTGGTCAAGGGAGCTATGGTTATGTTCTAATCTAGGGTTAATGGATTGGGGTTTATGTATGCTTCGACATGTATATATGTGTGTTGTAACACTAAAAGGAATATAATGAAAAATCAAGCTCGTCGTCCTGATTTGGGATCCAGGGGAAAATATCTGTGTTTATCTATTTTATGTTTTATGCTCTCGCTATTGTTTATTTTCTATTTTAAATATTTGTTCGTAGATAATTTTTGTACAGGTTTAAAACCTAGAGTTAAGACCCTTGTTTCTGAGCTAGTTTCCTAGGGAAAGGGCCAACCCTTCTCCTGGAAAGCTAGAGGAAGGGATCCTCATCCCTCTTTTGTATTATTCAGCTATATTTCTATAATTTTGCAATAATACTGTATTTTCTGAGCTGAATATTCAGATCTGCTCTTTCTTGTACATATGTTTCATGAAACCCATGCCGGGTTAGCTTTATAATGCAAAAAGGAGGTCAGATCTCTGTTTTCTTGGCATATTATTCCATAAAGTTCCAAATCCATGTTATTTTATCATTTTACTAGAGAAACCCTCATAAAATAAAATTGTACCTGCTTCATTCCTTTTTTTCATAACTCAAGTCATGGGATTTGGTTATTTTTGAGCTGATAGGAAGCTGGGAGGTTTGTTTAACATATCAAAAGGGATTTCTTTCTGATCCCCCTTTGTATGTGACGGCCTAACATCATATTCTAAGGGAACCAAGCATTATTTCACCCAGTAAAAATGCAAATCTTCAGAAATAGCATTTTCAGGGTCTAATTTCTACATTTTCCCCACTTGAGAATGTGTAGACATTCTTATTTTTCTACTATTTCATTCATTTGAAGGATAGGTGTTTTTGAACACCTAATATGAGTCTATTTGTTGGATCTCCAACCTTGGAATATCTTAAGATATTTTATTTGTTGTAGCTGTTCCAGATTTGGAATATTACACAGAACTACGTGAAGATAACAACTCCATTGGAGAAGCTGTTACATAAATCAGAAAAATTCAACTGGAGAGAAATTTTTGCAATGGACCTAGACACCTTGAAGGAAAAATTGGAAAGTGCATCAATATTGGTTCATCCAGATTGGGACAAACAATTTCATGTCCACATCGATGCTTCAAGCATAGCGCTTGGAGCGGTTCTAGCACAACTAGGGGACACTACAGTTGATCACCAAATGTACTTCGCAAGTCGAAAGCTATCAGAAGCGGAATGGAACTAAATCACGATAGAAAGGGAAGCACTAACAATGGTGTTCTCACTCCAGAAGTTCTGCCACTACCTGCTAGGAGGAATGTTCAATTTTTTTACAAACAATTCAGCTCTGTAGTATCTAGTGAACAAACCGGTTTTGGAAGGAAGGATATGCAGATGGCTCCTACTCTTTCAAGAATTCACCTTCAAGGTGATAGTCAAACCTGAGCGATTGAACGTGGGACCAAACCACCTGTCAAGGCTCGAAAACGGAGAAAATGAAGGATCTTTGGATGATCAACTCCCAGACGCTGATATTTTTAGGGTAGAAGCCATCCCAGAGTACCTGGATCAGATCACAACCTACCTAACCACAGGACAGTGCCCAAAGGAATATACCGCAGTACAGAAGAAACACTTATTAGTTTGGGCCGCAGAATACCAGTTCATCGCAAGACACTTGTACAAAATGGGATTGGACCAAATCTTACGAAGATGTGTCTTGGACCATGAGAGGGAGGCCGTACTATGGGAGTGCCACTCTGGAGTTGCGGGAGGACACGTAGGAGCCAAACCAATGGCTATAAAATTACTATAGGTGGGCTTATGGTGGCTAACGGTACACATTGATAGTAAGGAGTTCGTAAAGAAATGTGATGTTTTCCAGAGAATAGGATGTCAATCGCATAGAGACGAGCTTCCACTACACCCAGTAAAAGCACTACAACCATTCAAGAAATGGGCAGTTGATTTTATAGGCCCGATGGCAAGAAACTTGCAGGCCCAATATATCATCACCGCAACCAACTATTTGACAAGATGGGTAGAGGCAATGCCGGTGAAGGACTGCATAGCCGACACAACATCACGGTTCATATTTGAGAACATAATCAGCCAATTTGGTTGCCTGAAAAGTTTGACCAGTGATTAGGGTACGCATTTCATCAATGCCACCATTAAATCCCTGCTCGAAAGCTTCATGGTACAACATCACAGGAGCAACCCCTACCACCCACAAGAAAATGGCACGATAGAGGTATTAAACAAAATCCTCAAAAAAGGATTAACAAAAATCTGCAACGCTCAACGAGATGACTGGGATGAACGTATACCAGCAGCTCTGTAGGCATACCGGACGATTGTCAAGAGACTCAATAAGCAAACACTGTTCCAACTTGTGTACGGAAGAGAGGCCATAGTACCAGCAGAGTTTTCAATACCCAACCTCCTAATCGCAACCTCACTCCAGCTATCAGAATAAGAATCACTAAAGGACAGATTACAGGAGCTGTAGGGACTACAAGAAGACAGGATTTTAGTAGAATTCCACCAAACAATCTAAAAGGAGAGACAAAAAGTGTGGCATGACTGCCACATCAAACACAAAACTTTCAAGGTTGGTGGAAAAGCTCTACTATATGATAGCAAGTACCAAAGGTTTCCAGGGAAACTACAAATGCATTGGCTAGGATCGTATCATGTGATTGAAATCGAAGAGTCTGGAGCAGTGCGCTTAGCACAGCTAGATGGCCAAATACTGCCAGGATGGGTGAACAACGCACGCCTAAAACACTACCACGAGTAAGTTCTGTAATTTTATTTTATTTTTTATTTTTTTCAAATAATCTCTCGCAACCGAGAGAATTCAGTAGGGTAGACTAGGCTAGAATAGATTGAGTCAATAACTCTCTCGCACCCGAGAAGAGCTTAGATAGGATTCCCGATAAATATACTTCGTAGCATAAGAAAAATTCACTGTTGCGTTGCAGAGACTGCAACACAACTGATTGTGGTCGCGGGGGGGGGGGGGGGATCAAGTCCAATGTGTCAGCCACGTCAGAAGGAAAAGCGTGTCAAGCATTATTCCATCATCATTACTCAAATTACCCATTTCAGTCCGTAGGATTACTGAGGTTTGAAAAATAATTTCCATAATTAGCATCACCCATACTGCAATAAATTTTCCATAATAAGCCATAACCATCACCTGTTGTGTCTACCCAAACCCCGAAACCACAGTCAGCGTTTTAAGAACCCACCTCAGCCCGGTAACTAATCACACGATTATAGCAGCGGGGAAAGGCAGGGAAAATTAATTAGTTATGGGGTCTTATCAACCTCATGCATGTCGGTTACTTACATAACCTGCATGACAGACAAGAATTCCGGAGAATTCCGAGTTAGAATCAGAAATAGCAAACGCAGCAAGGGAAATATCGCCAGAGGAAGAACAAGGAAGGAGACCAGAAGCAGGGATTCATAAGGGAAGAGGAGGAATAGCACTGCAAGTATATCAAAGGGGATCAAAGATGACCAGGTTAGTGCCAGCAATCATTGAACATGGGCTCGATGAGAGGATTCATAAGATGGAATCCCTGGCAGTGAAATACGACAATGCCTCGTTGATTGATACCGACCTCACATATTTTTTCCAATTCCTAGCAATGAAAAAATAGGCCTACATGAATAATTATGCCATAGAGGCAGGACAACAAGCACAAAGAGTACTTCTAGAGTTCAGAGGTGTGCAACAATCCACCATACTGAAGCTATGGAACCTTCTAGTGTTTGGCACTACGGGATCTGCAATTCAATGCACCAAGTTTTTACTAAGAAAAATTCACAATGGGTCACTCTGGCTGGGAAGAGAGATCTCAATTCACATTACAGAAATTCATATATTGACTGAGTTGTCACAGGAGGGGAGAGACGTCTCTACAACTTTCCAAATAGTGTCCAAAAGAGCAAAGAAAGCAGGGGACATGGACTACTACAAGAAGTATGACACCAAAAGAGGGGGAAAAGGAGCTAAGATAGACTTAATCAACAACCCGCTGGTCAAGTTTTCATGTTACTTGATCACAAGCAAAATAATGAGACATTATACAAAAGGGGAATGCATGCTAGACACTATCTCAGTTGCAGAGCATTGTCTCCAGGGGGCACAACTGAATTGGTGCTCGTTTCTACTCAATGATTTGTTTGAGGCATGCGAGGACAACTACAGGAGTGCCACGAGATTCATCTACGGATACCTTATCATGGCATTGGCCATGTGGAAATGGAAATTTCTGGGAATAAGGAAACCACTAGAAGTGGTGCCAGGCCAACCACTCGCAATGAAGTTCACCCCCTAGAAAACATCAGGGGACTCTAGCTCGAAGGAAGTGAACGAGGAGGCATTCAAGTTCTGGTACAACCAGATGGTGGATGCCATGATGAGCCAGCAATGAATTCCACAGACTCTGCTAGATAGCTATGCGGCACAAATATGGTTTGGGGTTAACCATAAGTAGACTTACATCTAGCTAGCCTGCGTGCCGGAGTCAGCCTTCAAGATGAGGCCATTGAAATTCCAAATTGATGAGCAGGATTTTCACACAAAGGTATGCTCCTGGCCTGGGGTCGTAATGGAGATAAGAAGCGGAATCTATGTCTACTTGTTCGATGGCATGCTGCCAGACCCGTTTCCGGGAGAGACAACAGAGGAAGCGATGGCTAGGATGTTGCGGCTACAACTAACTCCAATCATTGAGCAACTAAATACCAAGGTACAAAGCTTTAACTGGGTGGTCCAAACTTTAGCTCATGATTCTCCTGTGTTTCCTACATTTATAGAATTTCAAGTAGTAAATGTTGCATCCTCTTCCATTCCAGTCCCCATGGTCACCACACTACCATTGGACTTTTTTACCTCACCACTAGTAGCCACCAAAAATATAGTCAAGAAAATAAAAGCCTCGAAGCCACCTGTAGCCACCCCCAAGTCTAAGAAGGCGAGAGTCGCAATGTCTAGCCAAGTCATTGATCTGATAGGGGAAGATCAAATGCAACAGATGGACATAGGGGTCCCAATCATAGAAGAGCCCGTAACAGAACCCCAGACGACTCAGGAGCTACCCCCCATAAACCCATATTATTTTCTCAACGTTCGTATATCACCTCCTCACACTCACCAACCCCTATTCACCACCTCATTCACTTCTAGAGATCACCCATCTCACACACCCTCCACATCAGCCACCATATCTGACCCAGTCAGGTTGTAAACGAAAAAAAATGGAGATGCCGAGACTGAGGTTAACTCGGGTATAGCCACGATACCTGAGGTTAACCAAACCCTGGTTGGACTAGGTTATTTTTAGGAAATTTTAAGGAAAGACACATCTTTTGTGGAAGACGTAGCAACTCAAGCCGAAGAGCTGAATCCATTCCAACAAGCAAGGCTGATACTTTAGAGAGTCCAAACCAATATAAGAATGGGTAATCTCAGTGGTCCAGCACCACAACCAACTCAACCGCAGTCACCACAAGAGCACTCAGCAAGATCAATTGCCAGCAGTCAGCCGCTCCAAGAATGACAGCCAAATCAAGATATCTCTGGATCCGAAAGTGTGCAGACCTGAGGAATGGCCAAATTGTATAATGTCACTCAGAAGGAAACGCAGCAGGCAAAGGGGCTTCACACAGAGCTTCTGCAGAGGTTCAAACAAAAAAAAGTATAGATTATCGCACTTACTGAAGAGCGCGAACAACTGAGAACTGAAAAAACCCAACTCTAGGACCAACTGGACACGGTGACCAAGGTGTTCCGAGAACTCTGGCCCACGGTGACAGCCCACAACAACTAGATACCAAGTGACCTGGTAGAGGACGACGTAGTTAGATAGTCCATTCACATCCGCATGGCTTGTTCGAATCTCATTAGAGAAAACAAGGGGATGAGGGCCACATTGGAGGCTAGGCCCACACTGCTGGACCCAGTCGTCATTTACACAGAGAAAATCGCAGAGCGACAGAAACAAATTGTCGGAATGCAGGAAATCCTGAGTACTGTAGCCAAGGAGGAATATGACCTGCTGAAGGGTGTACACGAATGCTCCACCTCTCTTGCTTTAAAGTCACAACCAGTTTTAGCAAAGCTACAATAGCTATCAAAAAAGATTCAGAGGGCCACAGACCCGAACGGACTCGACCAACTATATGCTCAAGCGAAGGAGCTTGAAGTCCAGATACAGCAGATTGAGGAAAATTCTGCCATGGCCAAAAAAATCCCTACACGAGCTCAGGCAAGCAGTGAAGAGCACGACACAAGAAATACAACAAATAGCCACCGAGGCCAATGCCTAGATCTCAAACGTCTTCGGAAATCTACTGACTATCACAAGAGAAGACGTGGTCACCCAGATCACAACAGAAACGAACCTGCTTATGCAAGGATGGTAGCAAGCAATTGACAGCTTCCGAGAGCTGAAATCTTCTGCACTAACAAAGTTCCCAGAGTTGGGGCCCTTGTTTAGGTACGCAGAAGAAAAAGAGTAGGTAGAACGAGCCATGGAGTCAAGCGGACCAATGGAAACCGAGGCGACAGGGAACAATTGACTCGAGATGAGTCAATAAGATGTGGTCGGGGCTTGTTGGGGCCCTTGTTTTGAAATTAAATAGTTTTGTGTTGTGGAGAACATGTGGTGGAGTGCAACCATGGTAGATAGAGAGCTGTCATGGTTGCGAAGAGGTGAAGGGTAGGTGGCGCGATTTTTGCGGAAGCAGGTACAAATGGAAAAGGGAAGCGGCAAAAGACACTCAGTGGGACTCCTAGCAACCAAGGAAAACAGAAAATAACAGAGTGGGAAAGAAGGAAGAACTATCAGTTGCGCTGGCAATGGGACAAATAGGTAGCCGATCAGCGGAAAGAGGAGGTTGGCTCAGTAGGGATCAGAGAGTAGGAGCCATAGGAGAGCTCTGTTCATGTTGTTCTCTTCTCTCTCTCTCTCTCTCTGTTCTGTTCTGTTCTAGATCTTGTACTGTGATTGTAGTCAATTATGCCACGCACGCTTTGAGGAGTATTGTAATAGTATTTTGTTGTTAATGAATCTCTTTCTAATATAATGTTGTTGTTCAGAGTTCTATATTGTGTTATGGTTTAATGGGGTACACAACTATTTTGAATTTTTGTTTATCATTCTGATCAAGTTCATGAGTATTTCTTTCTATCTAGTATTTACACTTAATCGAAGTACTTAAGTTATGGATGGTTTGCGTATATACCATGCCTGATCGATACTCGACCCAACCGCAGCCTTAGTAAGGTCACGGATCGCCTTGGGTGAGACACTCTGTTCGTCAGAGCAGGGTGAAAATGCTGACGTTGTGCTAGACTACTGCGGTAACCCTTGTTGGCCACCTTTCCGAACCTGGGTCTCCCCCCGAGACCTCGTTTCTTGCCAATAGTTAAAAAAAACATCAAGAAAAGCAAAACAAGAAGCTAAAGAGAAATCCTAGGGTTTGAAGCAGCTGGATATGCAGGGATTTGAAAAATGACAACAGTCGTAATCGTAAACCTGTGTGGAGTCACCAGTTGTTAGTATGAATCTTAATTGCAAGTGTACAAAAAAATACCACTTTAGTTGTGCATAACAAACAACCCTAATAGAAAATATGGCTGCCAATATCTTCAGACTGCAATTAGGTGATGAAGATAAATGTTGTAAAAATCTAGATCTGTGCATCAAAAGACATTAAGCAGTAAATAAAAACGAGATTTACTCCATGCACCCAATGGACAAGACAAGAATATGTTGATTGAATTTTATATTAAGGGCACCTGGGAGGAAAAAATAGAAGGATGTTACCAGTTCTCCTCAATGGGATGGGTTCTTGTAAGTCCTCAGGACTTCAGATCTAAAATTCCTCTCTCTTGATGGTGTAGAAAACCCAAACAAAAATGGAACTCAAAGGGACCTCACAAGAAAAAAGATAGAAAAATATGACAATGACGGTGGATCAAAGTTAGACCAAAAGTATAGATCCAGAGTGATCTTTAGGCAACAAAAGGTGGTGAATGAATGGAAAAACC